>JAPYZI010003219.1:0-18761 GCA_030523105.1 Ophioninae sp. A BG-2022a | reverse complement strand
ACCCTCCATCGGTGCTTAAATACACGAAAACACACACATATATATATATATATATATATATATATATATATATATATATATATATATATATATATGTATATATAAATACATAACGAGCCGGACGTGGAGCAACCAAACGGAATTAAAAGCTAGCCATGCTGGAAAATCGTGCTTTTGGCATTGCGGCCAAGCCTCGAACGACCATCAGGACACAGTTGCCAACTTCGAAAGTACCTATACTTTTTATTTCCAGTTTAAAATAACTCGTGCTCTCCCGTACGCATTCGCTGCCGAAACTTTTCTTCGCTTATGGAGGATTTTTTGTTTTTTATTAATTTCATTTTATTCAATTTTATTTTTTCATTTTTTTCTTTTGAGAGCTCATAAACCTGTTCATATTTCAAAAATCGCGCGATGGAACCGTTGCCTTTGCATTTCTTAGTCATCCCTAAAAATTGAATCTGTTTTTGAAAACGCCGAAAATTTGGACGCATGTAAAAATAGTTTTTTTTTATTTGACGGTGCGATACTTTGAGTTCTCAATTTTCGGAGACAGAATCGTCTCGAATCATTGAGAAATTCGTAAAGAATTTTAGCAATTCCAATTTTGAGAAAGTTCGATAAGAAATTTCGTAATCTTTTTTTTTATACCAATGAAAAAACAAAACAAAAAACTTTAAAAACTTGTAAAAAATGGAATTGAAGAAATCACCAAAAAATACTAAAAAAAAACTAGGACAAAACTCTCGCCCCTACAAGTTGATCAACTCCTTTCGTTTCGTTTTCTGTCCTCCGACCCCTGTTTCTGGATCCCCCCCTCCCCCCTCCCCCGACAACCCTCGCATTTTGTCGTTCGGAATTGGAGCACTCGTATGGGTTACTCGACCGAGACAAGTTGAAAGCATTACGGGTCAAACCACGGTGCGGGGTGAACGCGACACAGCGGCGCCAGCCTTGGAAATATCCGATGGGGACGAGGATTGACAGACAAAAAAAGTATCGGGACGAAAATAAGATCGCACCCTCAATTTCATGGCGTGTATACGTGCGTATCAAGATCCGGTTGTACTCGAAGCTGCGTTCGAAGAGTATCAACCAAAACCTAATTCGTTTACACAGGGAGGAGTGGGGGAATTGCAAGATCTTTAAAAAACGACTCCTTTGAATAACAAATTTGACTCATCGGGGAAACTGGGGTATTTTCGTGCTGCGTGGGGACTATTTGGAACCAAGTTAAAAACTGTTTTATCTATAGTAATTCATTTACATATTGTTACATTTTTGAATCAAATTGTTATGTTACATTTTTATCAATAAATTATAAAAATGTAACAAAAAAATTGTTACATTTTCATCATTTATTGTAGTTGATAAATATAAGTATTGAATTATTACGGTGTCATTGAAATTGGAATGATTGTTCAACATTTCAATATGGTCCAGTAAAATCCAGATATATTATATTTTGCCCTTTTAAATATTTTTTTTAATGTTCTTTTTTTCCGATTTATATTTTTTATTCGCCATTTTAACTCCCGTCCAATCAAGGTATTGAAACTTTGATCGGTACTTCGTTAAAATAGCGTGCTCGTCAATTTTCCGTCGTCGATGTTTTCGTTTATCACGCTATTTCATGTTACCAATTTTCGAAGCGGATCCGGCTTTAACGAACTTCGCCGTTTCCTCGGGAATAATGAAATGTTATGTTCTTGTTTTTTGTTTTTTATGCTGAAGCCTCGAGGCATTATCACAGAAATGTATTATTATTTTTAGCGAAACAATCCGTACGTTCTTTACACTATTTGTTTAACGTTAATTACGAGTATATTGAGTTCCGTTTGACATTCGACGTCGATACCAGAAAAAAACGCATGCCTCGCAATTGTAAATTAAAACGAAGAATAAATTATTTTCGTAATTTTCTCAGCAAAAAAACTGGGCTAATTAGACTTACGGAGGGAATAAAATTAGTATAAAAAGGCGTTTATATGAAGCGAGCACATTTAAAAGAAATGCAATTTGATGTTTCATTCTTATTTTTTATTTATATCGATAATAAATAATAATGTTTTTTTTTAATTATTTATAACAAACCTTCCGATATTATGAATATTTCATAATTCGAAAAAGAAAAAAAATCAAAATTATTTATCTTTTGCGTACAATTTGATGACAATTGAAAAAAAAACAAGTATTCTTCTTTTGCGATACTTAATTATTTGTTTAAATATTTATGCAAAGTTTAGGTCGTAGGATCGAGTATCAATTTTCGTAAAAACGTTTGAATGAAAATTCCCATATAATGAAAGTTATGCAAATGATGATCAAATAAAAATTTAATAATTTAATACATAATATTTCTTACAATTTTAATAAATTGTAAGAAAATTGAAATAATGGAAGTTACGATAAAATTTGAATAATGAAATTATTACAAAATAAAAAAAATAAAAAATATAATAAAACGATTATTACATATATGTATATAAATAGATGTCTGTTGAAGTTCGGTTCTCAAAGTTTTGAAGTCGTTGAAGCCCACGTGAAGTTTATTGCGTGCATGAAGCAACAGAGCAAAAGTTCACAGGGTTCAAAGGGCGTTGTTCACCTTTACAAAACGCGCGCTTGATACGAATATCGTGGATAGGTGAAGTAGAGAAACAGGAAGGGTAGACTGAAGGGCTCTTCATGATCAAAGTCCTCGAGATTTCAATCTCTGCAGTTGGGCCGCCATTTTTCGCGCCTGTCTCATTTTTTTTTCGTCTCTCGTAGTATCACTGCGTACGTTTCACATAGGAACGCAAGCCGGCATGCGAAAAATGTATAAAAAGCGAATGAAACGTGTGCGAAGTGTAATGGATACGATGTGGATGGTCATTTCGAGTGTATCCAAGCTAAGGGTCAAAAATGAAGAAAGCTTTCATGGACTTGAAAAAATTCTCGTCTCTCGCATAATTTTTTTACAAGCTTTTATTTAAATTATTGTTCTGTGAGATGAAAATGGAAATACGATAGATGGCCCAGTTCCGGATTACTCGGACAACTCGAAGCTATATTACAAATATGCATTTGAGATGTAACAATGCATAATTCACATACAAAAAAAAAAATATATTTGTAGTTTTTCCCAAATTTGTACTCCAATAAATAAAAATATAAATTTGACAAATAATTAAATTTCTTCTCCAATAGGGATAAAGGGATAAATTTAATAATTATTTCCAAATTTTCATTTAATTGTTTTTGCCAATAATAATCATTTCTTCTTGACAAAATTCTGATCTATTCTACATCATGTTATGTAATGTTTTTCTTCTTTAACGACTGGTTGGGTCATTGATTCTATTTTGTCTTCATTTTTTAGCGAAAAAAACGCATTACACGTCAAACGAAATGCGCGCCCACTTTTTTTTAAACACTCATAGTAATTGATATGTGACACAGGATTTTTGTGATTTTTCCCGATTTTTCAATTTGGGCATTAATATTTTTGTTTTTATTAAAAATTTTGTGAAGTCAAATCGTTAAAAAAAAAATTGAAAAAATTCTCAAGTGTCTTTCAGAGATAGTAAAATAATATTAAAAAATCGTGGCTCAAATCGGAGGGGTGAAGGGTCAAGCCCAGGTCGAATCGACGTGAAATGCCCCATATATATCATTCTCGTGTGTTAAAAAATATGACATATTTTGTACTATCCCCACTTGGCTATAAACAAAAGGATACCCCTTTAACGAGGATGTCATACGATATGTCATACCCATGCTTTTCATACAACATATCGCTTTCGGGAGGCGCCTTGGGCTCTGCGCAATATTGCGGTCGTAAAGCGAACTTCTGCATCTCCGACTAATTGGGTCCAATAACCCATAAATTAATTTTGATTAATAGAATTGCAAGATTAACGTTTTTTTTTCTATGAAAATCATTTTCAATGCATCTAATTAAGTAAATAGTTAAGTAAATATTTGAGTAATGAACATTCTTTAATTGTATTCAATTATTATCAAGTATTTGTTTGTTATTAAATACCACTTATTTTGAAAATCATAGAAACATATCAATATTTCATTATCGAACTACATTGAATAGTTTTTAATAAATAATCTCAGTTAATAAAAATAGATATTTTTAAAATCCACTGAACGAAGGAATTTAATTAATTTTTAAAAAATCTTTGTAATCAACGATAATTCATATAATATTGAAACCTTCGCAAAAAAAATACTATCAAACATTTAAAAATTATTTCACAATGAATCTTGACTATCATTTTAAATAATTGACTAATAAAAATTTGAATAACGTAATTCATTCCATACTTTTTTTTAGTAATAGATAGTTTAAATAACTTTACGATATACGATTTACTTCTATAATTTACTTATTATACAAATAATTTAAAAATTTGACATATCTTAAATATTTTTATTTTACAAATTCTTTTTTCTTGTGTAAAAAATAATTTGTAAAATTATTATGATTGTAAATTGTTCGATTTTATACTTCGAAGAAGAGAAAACGTTTGATCCTTTTTTATTTTCCAATATGCTAAATTTCGTCTGCGAAACGTTGATACAGTTACACGAACATTTTTTTTCGCTGATTGGAACGAAGTGTCCTGGAAAATTGGGAAGAAAAATTGGCGAAACGCGAGAACTCGTTAATATAACGGCCGTGATCCGAGAAGATTGGAGAGGCGAATTTTTTCGTTGGATGAATTTTTCTTTTTATCCGTTGTCTTTTTCGAGAAAAAATCTATAATTGTGTTGCCGAGGAGGAAGCTAGGATAAGGAGGAAAAGGGAAACGTGGTTTGTTCCCTCTTAGATGAGAACATAATTACAAGATATTCGGAGGTTTGTCTTTGGCTTGTCGAGGAAATGAAAGTGTAAGGAGGGAAACACGTCGTGGCTCAAACGAATTGATCGCACCTTAATTGGCCGTTAAATGGGCTTCTTGTACTCTGGAAACAAAAATTCGAGTTTCAGGCTCCCTGAATTGGCTCCCTCTTGTGACTCATTACTTCGTTTGACGTGGAGTGCAAGCGGACCTGGAAATTTCAACAACGACGAAGAGAAAAAGGAGGGAGAAAGGAAGAGAGAGAGAGAGCGAGAAATCAAACACTTGTGATCTTTTCGAAATATGCGTTAAAGGTATCACAGAATGGATATTTAAAAAATCTTGAAATTGTTCATAATTCATGGAACGATAATTTTTTAATAAAAGATAACTTGAAGAATGATAAATTAGATCATTTTTAAAAAATTGATAGTCAAAAATTATAAAATAATATTTGTTAGGATAATAATGTATTATAATAATTGTTAGAATAATAATTTATTTTGATACTTGCCATAATAATAATGTATTATTTTTGGAATATGTTTTTTTTTCGAATTTTAACAAGTATTTATTTTAGAATTATTTTAGAATATAAATTCTAAATTAATAATAGTTGGAATAATAATACATAATTATTCTAACCATTATTATTGTGGAATTCTTGACTTAATAATTCAGTCGTTATAAATATATAACTTACGAACGTATTCGTTGAATTGAAAAATTGAAAAACTTTATTTGGACTTGATACAGATGTCCAGTCGTTGATAAAATCTCAGTCAGCAAATGTCAATATCGTTGATTTTTACTTAGAATATTATTGAAATTACAAAGTTAGGTAAGATTTAAAAATAACTATTTTAATAATTTTTTTTAATGAAATATTTAAATAATAGATTTAAAATAAATTATTTTTAAGACTTTAGGATGAACTTTTTGCCCGATTGTCCATCCAGTAATACCTTAATTACCGTAATACGTTGCTCACCCCTCTAGAAAGCAATCAACCAATCGACCTTTTAAACCGGAAATTATAAAATTTTCCGATAATCCCAAGCCCACCCTCACCATTTTCTCATCTTCCCTTTATTTTCCGCAAAAATCGTAATTATTTCAAGTTTTGCTTTTCGTTCCCCTTAAAAACGATCGTCAGTGAGGCGAGAATTTTTTTCCCATCAAAAGCGGATATTCTATTGACATATCTCTAATTTCTTGAACGGACGAGGTACGACGAGGCGTCATTAGTGCTCTATAAGTCGAGTGATTCACCAGAATTTTTTTTTCTTCTGTAGTTTGAAAAACTCGACTCTGCAATCTCGTTAATAATGTTTTTTCTTTCCTTCTTTTTTATCAATTAATTTTCCAACTGCTGCCAATTTAATATGTAAAATGTAACGAGGTCGCGCTCCAAGTATTGGAAACGATTTTTCGCAGGAGAATCTTAATTGCCGTTTAATTTGTGGGCTGCTTGAATATTGTGCTCGCGAATGCAAAAAACCGCATGGAAATAAATTTTCAATTATCAATTATAGGGAATATTAAATATATAATTTTATTTATATATATGAAAATTAATAAAAATACTATTAAATAAATATAATTAAGAATAGCATATTAGCATGAATAGATTTTGTATATTTATTATCATATAATGTTTGATTATTATTGATATCGTTTTCATTAATAGAGTTGTTTTTAATTATTGTATACATATAAACAAAGTATTGTTGTATATTTACATTTCATTGAATTAACTGCTCATATTTATACATTACTTTTTATTTTATTCTTGATATTAATTTAAAACTTTAAATTTAAAAATGTCATTAAATGAAAATAAATTAAATTCCTTGTATTAATCAACGTTTTCAGGAGAAATTCATTTTTCAGGATAAAAAAAATAAATTCAATAGATAAAATAAGTCGAATATAAATCAAATATATTTGAATCATTTATTTTTTTTTATTTATGTATTTTTTATTCTGAAACATGAATTTAAAACTAAAACAAAATGGTTTGGTCTTCGAATATGAACAATTTTCTCGAAAAATGCTGTCTTGCGGTAAGAAATGTCAAAAAAGATAAAATATCTCACGAAACGTCAGTGAAACCAGCTGTTCCTTTTCAAAGGATCGCAACAGCTGCCCTGCCATTAAATGACAGTCGATAAACGCTCGGTCCCCCAGTCTATCTAGGGAGATATATTTTTTCCTCTTGGTGTGAATATTCCTTCAGAAAAATGTCCCGTTCATTCGCCAAGACTTCCTCCCACCATGGAAAAGACACACGTCCTGATCGATATTGTTTAACCGTGTGAAAAAAAAATACGAAATGAAGTGTCGCTCAGGGCCGAGGGTTCCTCTTTTCCGTCCAGAAGAACAGTTTGAAACGACGAGAGATAAGAAAAGTGAAAAAACAAAAATATCGAAAAGTAACCATAATTTTTTTTCGATTTTTTCAAAAACAACCGATAATTGTTTAAAAATTCATTTTCTCATATTTTCATTAATAACGAGAATTAACAAAGCCAGATAAGGGAAATTAACAAATGGAATAGACATTTGAATTTTTTTCCAATTTTTTAAAAATGATCGATAATCGTTTAAAAAAGGAATTTGCTCTGATAATTAATAACGAATTAATTAGAGACCTTCGGGGATACAAAAAGGCACATACAAACAAAATTAAAAAGAGACCTGAATTATTTTTTTAATGAATTTTTTTAACGTTTTGTAATTGTCTAAAGGATAATTTCTATATAAACACAGGGACATAAATGAACACAGATAAGGGCATAAGGGAAAAGAAAAATGTTTAACAAAAAGCTGAAATTTTTTATTCTTCTTTCTTTTTTTTTTAACGACTCATAATCGTGTAAAAATTAATTTACTCGCATAATTAATGACGAATTAATCTCCAAGGTTTCACGATACGATCCGAAAGATACGGTGCCGGGTTCGACAGGCTGATCTCATCGCCGAAATGATTGTTCATTCCACATCCCGCCCGACAATATCAGCCTGCTAACCCTGCCCTTGCTGACGAATTCTCTAAGGGACGGTTTATTTTCGAAATCAGATTTTTATGATTCCGAATAAAATATATGCGTATTATGAAATATTTAAAATGTCTGTACGTCATATATGAAAAAATAGAAAAGAATTCGTTCGTCCATTACAGTAAACATAAAAATAATTGTTTATTGACTTCGGGCGCAGGATATTTACAAAACGTAATAATTATATATTTTTTTCGAATTATGAAAATTATTAAATCGCTAAAAAAGTAATTGACGCGTACATTTTTATTTTTCGTGCACTGTTTTCAAGACAAATTTTATATTTGGATATTTTTTATTTTCAATAATTTTACTTTTGAATATTTTTCGAAAATTAATTCATTCTTTTCAAATAATGTAGTCACCCATCCAAATAATGATTTGATAATTTTTCTCTCCGATTGTAACTGTCATTTTGGAAGTGTCAGATCCTTCAACGACTATGGCTCAATTTAAACGAATTAGGCGTTGGATTTTCTGTTCTACCATTGATTGAGAAAGTAGTCTCGGAGCTTCGCAGGGAGAGAAGTTTGTCAAGGTGGAATTACGAAGTTTGCGTGAAAGTTGGATTCCAGTACGACGAACTCGATATGGATAAGGCGACGAATTCGTTGTTTGGGTTGGACAATACTGGCGCACCAGTCCTTCTGAACAATGAACGTGGAAATGAGAGGTGGTTTCCGGTCTATTGCAAAAAGTTGATTGTTATCCTGGCTCAGCTGAAGAAAAAGATCCAGCTCTTTTATTTCCCCTTTTTCTTCATTTTATTCCACTCTTCTCTCTCTCTCTCTCTCGTCCGCCCTTTTTTCATTGCCCCACCCCTTCTCCACCGTCTTCGTTTTCCCTGTCCAGCAAAAAGCGTCGACAGTTGAATATTTTTTTTTCCTCGATGTAGAAAAACTTTTTTTTTTCGTTCGAGAACGCTTTGCTATCAACGAGAAGACAATCCATTAGATAAGAAAGAATAGAAAGATTTCATAACCATTATGCTATACGATCAGCAAAATTAATGGATTACACAAAACTAGAAAATATAAAAAAGTTTTTAATTGATTTTTTACTTTTTAAATATCCATTTTTATTTTTCAATTTTTTAAGGTAATTTTGGGGGTCGTGCAATTTGGATATGGTGAATAACTTTACACGATAGGTTCAAAATGATTTAATAACGAAGTACATTTTTTATTAAATCATTTTTGGGCCTTGGAAAATATATATCAAATTTGATAATTCTCGAAAGCTCATCGATAAAAAATATTATTTTTTATTATCATTCCTATTAGAAACTTCGGGTGTAAAAATTTAATACTATTTTATTCACATCTGTATTTATCGATTACAGTGCAGAGATAACGATCTTATTTCGATATTGGAAAACGTAGTTCGAAACGAACGAGAAACTTTATTCAGTTTTAATTTATTCTTCATTCATTTCTCGAGGGTTCCAAATGAAAAATGGCAATAAACAGGCAGAGACTGTTTTTATTTTCTAAAGGGCTAAAGTCCATGAAAAGAGCGGTCACGATTGATTTTTATCTCGTTATTATCGTGTCGTTTATGAGTTTATTGAAAGCCCGATTGACTGGCTTGATTGATCGATTCTATATCGTGATAACGAACAATAGACTCTTCGAAGAAATAAAGTTTTTTTATAGAGCATTAAATTGGCCACTTCTCTATTGATTTTCTCTGAGGCTGCAATTTTTATCTAATTTTTGTGACATTGAGAGAAACGTTACGTACTTTTTTCTTCAACTCTTTTGTGGAGCAAGAAATACATTGTTCAAGATCATTTTGTTTTTTAAATTTTAAACCTTCAATTCTCTTTACTTAATTTTTCTCTGACCCACTACAAATGAAATTAATCGTGCTGCAATTAAATAAAAATCCCGTCCCTTAGAAATCGTAAAAAAAATCATGTTCGGAGGATCATAATTTTTTTACAAGTTTTTTTAATCCATTTTTTTACCATTAATTAAAGACCATTTCTTTACCATTAATTTTTGTTTTGGACTTTACCAGAGGATTTAGTTTGCAGTTGATTTTAGGACGATTAATAACCTTCTTAGTAGCTTCGAAAAAAATCGAACAAAACAAATAGATATTGAAGCTAATAGAAAAAATGTGTCATATTAAATGAAAACGTTTTTTGAAAATTGGTTTGCAGACGAGCTTTTTTTCCATGGAAATGGAGTTTTCATGTACGTTGTGAGCAGATTCTCGTCGAGTGATTTCGGTTCGAATATTCGGTGGAATATTCGAAGCCAAGAGGTGAGACCTGAGGTTGAAGAAAAATTGGTTGGAAAAGGAAAGACAGCAGATTTGGAAAATAAAAAAAAGAAAAGAAAAAAAGATAACAGATTTGCAGATGGAAAAAAATGGAAATTTCCCAAAGTGAGGAGAAGAGATTTTCAATGATTGAGATGACCAAGAGTTTTCTCAATGGAGTCTCCTTTTGGCTGAGCAATCATTGGAAGCACCAGAGATTGGGTGGCATTCAGAGAGAATAAAAAAAAACGAAGAGAGCGAAAGGGAAGCAGAGAGAAGTGAAAAACTGGACGAAGCTTTCGTGCCACTTTTTACCTCTGGGAATCCGCTTAAGGTGGATTGAACTTAAGGTGGGCGAATCATTCGACTTGCTCGAATTCTCGAGATCCGAAAGCGGCCCGATGAAGTTGCAATTATTAAAATGGCTAGCTATCAGTTCCGGTTGAACGAGGGTGCAGACATATACTTTGGACGTACACGTGGATGTTTCGATTCGTTTCCTTTGAATATTACATCGATCAAATAAATAAATAAAGGGTTATTTATTTAATAAAGAAATTTTCATAATAATTCCATTTAGTAAATAAATCAAGAGTCACTTATTAATTGACTAAAACAATTTTGAAAACAATTTTTGAAATTTCCTTTAACAAATTTTGAAGTAAATAACGAGTTAATTAATAAAGAGTTATTTATTTAATGAATACATTTCCATAAAATCTCCGTTAAATAAATAAAGTTCATTAGTTTTTTCTTAATGATAGAAGAAATAAAACAATTTATCAAATAAAATTCTGTATTCCGTTGAGAAAATAAAGTATTTATACACTCTCTTCTGGCTCTTGACGAACCAAGTTTCAATATTTGTCTTTCAAGTAACCAAGTTTTTGGAGAACGATTTTTTCAAAAGCTCGTTTTCAACCGAGTTTTAAACAAAGTTTTAAAATAATTTTTAACAATACAAAAGTATCATATTTATCGTTTTTCCAAATCGAGATGCTTTGGTACACTATCAAAAAGGTTGACCTTGAACGATATGTCTTTTTGCTTTCGCTCGTTAGGTCAAAAAAAAAGATACACGTACCAGGTCAACCGGTGGATTCTAGGTTTTCGTGGTTATACGTGTATAAAATACAGGTTGTATCCTTGTGAATGAAATTAATACGTGATCAATTGCGAAAATCCAGTCTGGGATAAAGTTCGTTCTCAATATAGAAATTCTTCGTGGTGGCCTCGAGAGTACGAGGCGAGTTGGGGCGGGCGATATAGAGGTTTCTTGGATGGCACAAGTGTCTCCGAGCTCCATCGGTTCAAGGGGTGCGGACCAGCGAAGAGGCCACCCATGAGACTCCTCCTCGAGGACGACTTCTCCGTTGTCATCGTCGCGTCGGAACGTGAGATTCTTCGAATAGTTATCGACTACGGTGAACGTGATCGTTCTCTCTCTTTTTTCTTTTCTTTTCCTTTTTTTTGTCAACGAATCGATTCCTCCCTAATTCGATCCATTGCTCGAATACCTACACCCTTTAGGCCGTTTACAATTTTCTATTTTTATCGCATTGATGTTTTCAGTACCGTTATTTACGCGGAAGCGTGTTTGGGAGGAATGGAGGAGGGCACAGGGAAACTGGGGAAAACCGTTGGCTCGACGAAGACCCAGGAAAACTAGGGGAAAACATTGACTGTAAAAGGGCAAGGGGAAACCGAACGGAAATACGGGCTATACGAGGGCACAGGGAAACTGAGCGGAATTAATGAATGTACGAGGGCACAGGGAAACTGAGCATAATCATTGAAACGACAAAAGCACAGGGATACTGAAAAAAACCTAAAAAACTATCGAAGGCACAGGGAAACTGGAGAATTACTTTTATTGTTATCGACTCATTTTCATGGCCCCTCCTCGTCTTCGAGTCAGCCATGCTGAACGTAAATGTCTCTTTTTGAAGTTTCAATTCGAGGGTTATTTTTCAAAAACGAACGTTCGAGATCGGATAATGACTCGTGAAAATAAATAAAAAAAAAGAGGAGCTTCAGTTTTATCGGCTCTTTCATCGCGAACATCCAGCACTTCATATTATTATTCCCCAGTTTATTTTTCTTCAACTTCGTTTTATCACTCGGTTACCCGGATGGGGAGCGGAACGAGTAGTAGCTAACTTTCGAAACCTCCAAGTGCAAAAGTGCTGACTTAATGAAGGCGACTATCGAGCACCGTTTCTTGCCGTTTTAGCCCGTATTCGCTTCGTGGATAAATTTAATTTCTTTTTTTTCCATTACCGTCTCGTTTTTGCACTTTCGGACGTAAATTAATGAATGAGGTGATAAAACAGTGCGGAAGACGATTTCGTTGAGTATCAGATACGTCATTAGGCGTAATACTGAAAGGACATAGCAAAAATTCATGTGGATTAACCAGACCTGGTATCTGCAGTCTATTGGATAAAACCGTGTACGGATTTTTTTTACCCGAAATCACTAAAGATTAGATTTCAGTTCGAGCACATAAAAGGCTTTCCCCCCTAAAATGTTTTATATAGAAAACATAAAAAAATGATCTCAATACGATACAGAACAGTAATATAGATCTTGAAGTAAAATTTACGCGTCTAATGGATTGAACTGTCACAACGAATTAATAAAGGCAATTAAAGTAAAAATATTTTTTCAAAATTGAACGACGATTATCTTTACTCTCAGTAAACTTTGCATTAATCAGGTAAAACGTTTTTTTATAAATTGAGTGGATATAAAACAAAATTTATTTTATTAAAATATGTTTTTCCTGCCATGAAAAAAGTGATGAACAATTATATAAAATTCTGACATTTCTGAATTCAGATTTTAAAAAACTGTCAAATGAAAAAAAAAATAATTTTGTTGAATAAACTATGGATCCAAATCATAAAAATGGATAGAAAAATTGTTTTAAAAAAATATTTTCGATGGGAAAACGAATAATGAATGAAGTACCAGAAAATTCATTAGTATTGTGAACGTTTAACCGCAGGAGTAGCCAATGTCATATTATTGAGTACTTAGATTCTCTCTCTCTCTCTCCCTCTCTCTCCCAATAAACCCAACATGGTCGAAGGTACGCTGCTTTTACTTCTGAATGCATGTATGCAATCTGGATCAAGGCCTGCATCGATGTACTTACCCACTAGAAATTCCGATATCGCAATTCAGCGTTCTGCTTCGAGCGTTGCAGTTGAACGTGAGTGCACACACAATATTGAGGACTTACATGTGAATAGAACATTTTTACTAGTCTGTGCAATTACAATTGACAGCGATATTTGTAATTTGCAGTGAGACTCCAATTATTCACAACTTGAGGGGAACTCTTATTTACTAGAGCTATAATTAATTATTTCCATTGAGAAAATCTTTAAAAATTTTAGAAATAAAGGAACGTTCAAAAATACAATAAACTCTTTTTGATCATTTAATGATAAATATTAAATACAAAAATTAGAAAAAAATTAAATATAATTATCTATTAAATATAAAATTTAAACCTAAACAAAGAGAACGATTTATTTTTAAAAATCTAGTACAAAAACTATACGTAATACATTTTTGAAAATGAAATTAATCAATTTATTTTTAATGAAATTATTACAAAAAATTAATTAGTTTTTAACAGTTATATTAATTTATTAATTCCTAAATTATATAAATCATCGTCATTAAGTGAGATCATTATTGTAACATCATCAAACCATATTATTCATTATTCAATAATTAAATTATTAATCATTAAATTATTCATGGTTACCTTATACAGCTAATTACTGAGTCCATCATTTAAATATACATCATTTAAATATACAAACCATTATTCAATAATCAAATTAATCATCATAAAATCGTACAAATAATGATTACATCATTAAGTCATCCATGGTTGAATCATACAATTTATTATTACATCATTAAGTCATTTATCATTAAATACTTAAATCACCTATCATCAGCTCACATAATTCACTTTTAAATTAATTAAATCATCCAATATTAAATTACATGATGCATTATCGTAAAATCTATATATAATTTACCCGATACTAAAAAGGAGTAATTTTTTTTGCACACCAGTGTTATCGACGATGTTAGGAAACAAGAAGAAGCGAGACTGGAATATAGACGATGTACAAAGTCGCTCTCGTCTCGTCAATTTCATCTGACACCCGCCCGCGTTGCCTCCCCCGATCGGTGACGTAACTTCGTCAGGAGCAGAGCGAACGATCGCGCTTGACAAACTGTCAAGCAAGATTGGATGGTGCGGAACGATCGGAGTTTTGTACGCGTCAAGAAGACCGCAAAACTTTGCCTGCACAAATATATATATGTATATATATACTCGTATTTTTTTTTAGTTTCAATCTATATTCTGAAGGGTTTTACGAGCTGCCCTTCCCTATGAAACCCTTTTCTATCCCGCCTGCAATTCGCTAATTCGACTTAACTTTCGTCCACAGTCAACTCTGGATATTCTGGGTTTCCAAGAGGGCACAGGGAAACTGTGTAACAAAATTGAGTGTAAATGTAAAATTAGTGTACAAAAATGAACAATAATGAAATTAAATGTATAATTAATATGTAATTAAACAATCCATTTAATAATGCATTTGAATATGGGATCGATATATAATTGAATGATGCGTTTATTGATGCAATTGAATATATGATTGATGAGTAATTAAATAATGCATTTATTAATGCAATTCAATATGCAATAAAATATGTAATTAATATGTAATTAAAATGCGTATAAGTAATATGTGATTAATTATTAAATAAATAGAAAAATTAACCATAACGAGTTATAGAAAGAAAAAAAAATGATACAAGTAGGAAGTATAAGAGGACGTTACGTAGCGAGGAAAGGCTCGTGTGCACCACCTGGCTGGATTGCATGGGTTTTTCGTCTGGCTGGCTCGTTGCAATATTATAGCTCAGCTGTGCACACTTTTATACGTATACGGGATATGTATTCATAGCTCGAACGTTGGAGAAACTACGTCGTATCCCAGTATTGAGAAAAGTCGAGAAATAGATAAAGGAAACGCGTATTGTACCTTGAGAAGTATACGGAATACCAGAAGTTTAGTCACCGTTGCGTAGCCTTATATTACCAGTCGCGTAATTCTACGCGAATGATATCCCGAGAGCGCTAGTGAAACTCGCCGCGAAGAATTCTCGATTCGTGCTTTTCAATTGATCCGTTATGTACGGGAGGCGCCCCGAGTCGGATCGAATTTCGAGTTTCGAGTTAACTCGATGTACTTTTCTTCGTTATCGAGAAGAACGACCATTAGATACGGGGAGGTATCGAATTCAAATCGGATACCAGATTATGTAACGTATAGTCTGTTTGACAAAAGCGTGTACGGCTGCGTTTTTACCTGGAGGCCGTTACAGGGTGAAACTCGAGTAGGTAGCATGATTTCATCTAGATACTTCATGCAAAAATAGAACGATCCAGCGGAGCTCGAAAGACTCCGTAAGTTGTGGGCCTGGGTTCCAGATTGTGAATTGAAACTGGTGGATGGTATTGGCTTCGAAGACACCAAGCGATTATTAATAGTGGAGGCGACTGGGCCACTTGTTATTTACGAAGCATCATACCTAGTATAGTGTAGTATATGCATTTTTTTTTCTATCTATTTCTACCGAATAGTTATGCAGTTCCGCCGTATACGCTCTTGTCAAACAGTCTGGACATGACGATTATCTACGTATAGCCTACCATCATTTTTAGTTTTTTTTTTTCGAAACATACGTTTCAAGAGGAAATAATAGAGTGCAACTTTCTTTAAATATGACTTATTCGGAATCTAAACTCGGAATTGAACATTTGAAAATCGATCCTCAGGACTTCCAGCTTTGAGTTCGAGAAAACCGTATTTTCAACGCCATCTATCGATCGGGGGCGGTTTCATATGCAGCCATGTAACATGGATCAATCGATTTGTCTTTATATATATATTTATTTATAGTACTTTAAAAAAGGTTTTTAAATATTCTTACAAAATGTTTAAAAATGTTTAAAATGTTTGAAAAAATGCTTATGTTAATCGAAAGAAAGCGATGAAACAAGATGGCGAGTGAGAAGTAGGTTATGTATGTGCACGTGTGACCCCATAAAACGTAAAACAATGCTCGAAATCATGCGGAAATGTAAATGCAATGGCGTTTGGCCAGAGTCCCGACGATTTAATGTAGACGTAGAGATTTGCGGTACCATGAAAATGCGTGTGGGACATATTACGTGAAAAACTAAACCAACTTCTTTGGTACCAGCCACGCTTTCGATTCGGTCCATTTTTCCTTATGGTATATGATTATCGGTCCGAATCTGAGGCATTATCCATTCTTATCTAGCTCTTAAGTCGAGCCAGACATGATCGAGGGTTATTTCTTTCTAGTTGTAAAACTCGCATGGTCCAGACTCTACGATTGATATCGTATAGAAACTTCAATGGAAAAAATTGAAACTATTTTTCGAGCGACACTTTTTAGTGATATTAGTTTAACTAGGCGTTTAATTGGATAGATATTTAAAAAATCTCAAAATTTGTATTTGTGAAAATTTAAATTTGTCGAAATTTTAAAAAATTATGAAAATTCGAGATATAATTCTTGATAGAGTAAATATATATATCATTTTTTCAAATATACCAATATTAAAGAAAAACGTACATTATTTTGTATTTAAATTAATTGTTAAAAATTTAAAACACATAAAATTTGAAAAAAGTAAATGAAATTCATTTAAAAAAGGTAAATTGTATTTAATTCAATTGAAAATTAGATAAAACATTTTTTAATTCTGTAAATTTAAAGAATATAAAAAAAATAAAAACTAAATACATTCATTATTTTAGAATATTTTCCTGGAATTTTTCAATTTTTCGTCGAATTTGACTTCAATTATTATTGCAAGTAGAAAATAAATATTTATAAGCGTTCATTTATATCTGTAAATACAATGTATTAATCTGAAATTTATTGTTAATTTTTCAAATATACATTCCATATTATACAAATATATTAATACAAATATATTAATAGTAATTTTTAAAATACCTACAAAATATTATAAATTTCTTAAATATATATAAAAAAATTTTTTTTACACAAAATATTTGCTCGTTTCAATATTCGATAGATCCCTCTTCATTAGAGTTTCTCGGGAGTTCGTTGTTCAAGTTTGAGGCTCAGTATACAATGAAGCCAGAAATATGCAGGCTCGCTTCATATTTAGTTGAAAACAGTATTACGAACAAGGCATGATCAATGCATGAAGGATACGCCACTCATTCAACCGTTATACCTTTATTATCGCGTACAAAAGAAAAGCTAGTTAATTAACTGTGAAACTCACAAAATTGAACGTCATTGGCTTCATTATTACTCAATATGGCAAAATATTCATCCCAATAAAGTGTACGAGTTTTTCCCTGAATAACAACATCCACTAACGGTTCCATACTTTTTCTTTTTTTTCCTTTTTTCCCCATTTTATCATTCATTTTTTTAGATATGCAAGCTTTTGCGAAAAGTAGAAATAAATGTTCGCTCAAGGCAAATTTTACGAGAAAACATACCATTTTATATAAGTTAATGAACAAAAAACTTTTTATTCGAGTCAAATAACATTTTAATTAATGAAAGTCGATCTCCAGTTCTAGCTGCGTTAAATTTTTTATAAAATCAGAATAAGGAAAGATATTTCTAGTCTTTCATTCTCTTGATTTAATTTTTACAGTCAATTTTTGTATGTACGCATTTCTTTTTTGTTGAAATCCAAAGTAAAAACATTTACAAATTTAAAAAACATTCGAAACGAACCTTTTTTCAAATCTTAAATTTTGTAGTCCGTCATTATATTGTAATTTGTGGTCCGTTCGAACAACAAAAATTTTAAATAATAAACATTCAATTCATAAATTAGACACTACAAAAAAAATTGTATTTTCGTAATTCATCAATGTTTTTTTCTCGTTATTTTATTTCGTCATCTTTTGGGTATATTTGTAGATGTTTGGGTTAGTTTGGGTCGTTGTCAAGTTGCCAGAAAATTCCTCTTCCTAGAGGTATAATAAACGATTTTCCTTTGTCACCCTCCCCACGTCTTTAGTTACATCCGGTGAAATTTCCTACTTTTCTTTTTTTCTTTTTTCCATTCCTTTCTTTTCTCTTCACTTTTTTTAATTTTTTGTCTCTCTTTCCCTTTTTGCGATACCTTAATGCTAAATACTATTGTACATGTTAGAAGCTTAAGCTGGCTAAATTGCCGTCAAATTAGAAGTTTTCCCGAAGCGAATCCCTAACTCTTCAGTGCATCCTTCAATCTCTCTCGTTACGGTGAGACACGCATGGAAATTCTCGCAATTAGATCAACCCCAAGTTTGTCCCGTCCTCTAGAAATCGCGACCATGATCCTGGGGAATCCGAGGCTCAGCACTGGCTTTCCCAGGGAGTATAGAATGGAACACTCGCTTTACCACAAAAAGCTTTCACGTCTGTGTATTTTACTTATATATATATATATATATATATATATATATATAAGTGGATCATC
>JAPYZI010003218.1:0-21642 GCA_030523105.1 Ophioninae sp. A BG-2022a | reverse complement strand
TGAAGTAGGGGGTACTACGTTATGATCTCTTCGGAAGAGGCGCTTCATACAATTATGATAGAACTTCACTTACAAGTAAGTTCGTTTAATCATTAAATTCCACGCCGAATATCATCAGAAATGCGCAAAAGCGATAACTGAGTGCTATACGACTCTCTGTACGCTGACTGCCGATCTTTAATAATATGATTTGAGGTAAGAAAAGCGTTAAGCTGCGAAGAAATAATTTGCTCTAAAACTTTGGATAAATACGGGAGGTTGGCAATAGGCCTAACATTGGAAGAAGAAAGAGGAGTGCGAAATAGCGCATGTTCGATGGAAAGGTTAAAGATAATTGCAAGATAGTGGGCAAACAGAGAACGTGATTTGAAAATAGCGAAAGGAACAATACCATCAGAATCCATGCTTAAAGAGGAGGAAGCTTTAGTTGACAAAGCGTTCAAAACAGCTGATGTAGAGATGGGGCACAAATCGAAGCATACATTGACTTGGAGATCAGGAGTAGATGATAGTAGGTCAGAAAAAGTGGAACGGGAAAGAGATTCGTGGCCAGAAGAATCGAAAGGAAGTGTGAACTTAGCTGGACTGGAGAAAAGAAATTGAAAGGAGATGAGTAATTTGACTTAAGGGTATGCGCCTTTGCGCTTTTACCCCCACAGTTCCCGTCACTAGTCGCCCCCCCACTGTTCCCTTGTCGTTCCTTCTTCTCTTCTTTCGTCTTTTTTTACCCCTGGATTAATATTGTAGTTTTGGATATAGTATATTCATGTGAGTGTTGTAAAGTTAGGAACTTATTTACGACGAATTATGGGCGTCTGGAATTCTCATATTTCTACATTTTCGAAATACATATTTGTATAAACATTGTTATATGGTCTTATACATTTTTGTTTCTTTGTACGTCGATATGAAATATTTCCCGTGGTGTGATGGACGATACTTGTTTTTAAATATTCGATTCTCGTATTATTTTGAAGGTACATATTTCTTTAAATGTTCGTATATTTTCTTATATAATGATCTAAATGTATTGATAAATTTATTGGTTCTTTACTTTTTTTTTATTTTGGTTGTTCATATTTTTCATCCTTTTCTCACGTATTTATCCATATTAAAAAATATTTCTTTAAATATTTTTATGAGCTTCAAATATTTCACTTAAAAAAATATTTTCCTAATTCGTTTAACTCCTAACAAATACCGCAATTCGCATTTCATTGATTTGCATTTCACAATATTTTACAATTTCCGGAAATTTTCAATTTGAAATTAAATTTTAAGGGAGCTTTCCAGTGTGAAATTTTCAAAAAATCGATTTTTTTTGCTTTATCGAATAGTATACACTCTTCCGAATATTCCCTGAAATTTTCATGCCGAAATTCAGATTATTTCGGTTATTGTACAGCATTTCTTGGAAGAAGGCAACGGAGCGCTACAACTGCCGCGTCGGCCGTCTGCCCGTACGACCGTTATTTCTATTGTCTCGTTCCTACCTGCTCGTGTACCTTCCAACGTGAGTACGGTTCGTCTTTCAGTTCGGTTTCGACATTCAAAATGGATAGATCTACGAAAGAGAAATGTGCGTGGCAGGATAGAAAACGCTCGAGAAGCGGACATCCGCGAAATGAACGAAAAAGATCCGCGGGTTTCAAGGGAATAAATCGACACGATATCGAAACGGATCTAACGTTTCCGAGCACTTCGGCAGCAAAAATCTTGAAAAAGAGTCCAGAGTTTGAAGTCCGAATCGATCAAACGTTTAGCTATGGGATTTTGGAGTTCTTTTTGGTTTTCGGCGCTCTTCAGGAACTGTTGAAGTGCAAAAAGTGTAATAGCGACGTGAAGTTTTTTAAAAAATCGATTCGCGGATTGAACAATCCGTTGAGCACGATCTTTTCGAAGAAGCAGAAGGGATATTGTATGGACCTGGCATCGCTGAATGACCGTAAGTAAACGATTTACTTAAAATTTCCTCACTTGAAACTTTGAACGCGTTTTTCTCGAAACAGCATTTTTCAAAACGGTGTCCAACTTGGAGGGCAGAGTTTGAAAGCTATCGAGTGGAATTTTTTACACAATATTCTTAACGTCATTATTTATCGTGCTATGGAAGCTTATTCTTGACATCTTCCTATTTTTTTGTAAAAGAAACTGCCAAAAAAAATGCTAAAATCGATACTTTTTGTTCAAACCGGCGCCATTTTGGCAAAAAAAGCCTCCATAGCACGAAAACCAATTATATACCGATCAATAATCTTTTTGTGTTTTTTGTTTCAGATCAAAATTGTGACCACCAACATGGACACCACATCCATGTGCATTTTCTGCAACAATTGTTTCATCATTTTTATAAATATTAATTAATAAATAAATCGATCTTTAAAAAATTGTTTTGTATTCTTCAATACCCAATTAATATACAAAAAAAACCAGACCGATTAGATTATTTTTTCTTTAAAAAAAAATCGCGAAAAACAGCGAATTTTCAGGCTGTCACGCTGGAAAGCTCCCTTAATTTTTCAAATCATACGTTATTTTATTTTGTACGTGTGTAAATTCGCACATTTCTGTACATTTTCGTAGAATATTACCCACAAATGTACGAGCACGAAACATTTTGACGTTCCACGTTCGGCCACCGTTTATTCGTTATTCGTAGACTTTCAGAAGAACTCAGATAATATTTATATCTTTAATAAACAATGGTATTTAATCGATGGCTCGTGTGAGATTTCCGACATCAAGGAAACTAATGATGCTGTAGCTTGTGGGGATGGGCTGTCGAATAAGAAAAAAATTCGTAATGTCAACGGGAGCGGCTTTCTTAAATGCGTTACGAAATAAATTTAAAACGCAAGAGACGCTTAGTACAATCGAGAAATCGGGTTGACAGGTACAAATAACCGGGATATATCTTCCGTGTAGAACATTATTTCTCGAGGGTCCATTCTGCAGACGCTTTCACACGTCACCAGCTCTTGTATATAAAATACATAGCCGTATAATGAAGCTATTTATTCAAGCAACGTGATTAGCCTGCAGTTGATTAAAAGGAAAGAAAGAATGCACAATTCAAGATTCTAATCGTTCTTGACCGCGATTAGGTCACGAATTTTATTTGCGAAGTATCAAATGAAATCTCGATGGAAACTCTACAGGTCGAGTGACAAGGGCGGCCTCCCCGACTATTTTCGAATGAATGTTTTATACAATCTGCTTTCGAATGGATTAAAGGTAGATCGTTATGTGATGAATTTTTTTTAGAGGTACCCTGGGTTGCCTCATCTGCACGCGCGGGCAACCCATCACGTTAATTGTCACGGAATACGATCGTAAAGCCTTTACTTCTCAATATACGACAAAACATCACGATTGTTACAGGTGTCGTTCGTTGATGACTCGTCTAAATTCTTTTCTTCTCCATGTTCCATGCTATCCACGTGTCCATGCACAAACTAGTAACATATTTTACATCACGTCTGGTGCCCCACTTGGCTCTGCAGGCTGCTAATAATTATCTGTTACTTTTTTATTGCTGGCTAAGAAATCGATCACTTTCAAACGTTTCTACAACAATACGTTTGTTGAGTATAACGAAAGAAAAATGTCAATACGGTATATTTCGAAACCACACAAGCATTCGGACGGAGAAAGTATTATTTGTTGATTGGGCTTCTTTGGATGTTTTCTATATTGGCTTATATCGAAATATGAGAATAAATAGATAATGATTACGACTTATTGGATAGAGTATTTGAATTGCTGCATTAAGAATGCATTGAGAAAAAAACAGCATTTATTTGCGAAAGTTTTTTTTTTAATCTACTCGAAATGTTTGAGTCTCCTGTGGTCTTCCAGCTGCTATATTGCGGTCTGAAAGTATCAAATATATTTCACGTCACTTCAGTCGCTCCATTTTAACCGGAGGGTTTCGCTTAACTTCTGAAACTTCTTCCCTGTTAGAAAATCGGTCGTAATGGTAGAAGCATTTACATTACAATTATGACTCTAAATAAATAGATTATGAAAATTACCCGTACATTTTGAGTTCATAAGCTTTGGAATTTAATATTTCTATCAACGTTTATTTACATTTACTTTTTGATAAATGGTTTCTAGGTACGTTGTTTGTTTTTTTTTTTGTATTTCTTAGTTATCTAGAAAATGTATTTAAAGTCTGTTTTCTAACCAAATCAAGTTTCTGATTACATCATTATCCTCGGTGAACAAAAAAACTTTTTATTTCAATTCACGATTGGATCGGTCCTGCAAAAAATTATGACGAATTTCCAGGAACATGAATACATAATATAGGGAACGCCTCATGCGCGGAATGCCTCATGCACGATATTCCCATTGAATTGATGGGGGACGTGATTCAATTCGGTTCGGCTAAAATACATCGCTGCAGTCAACAATGCTACACACGTGTGTCAAAAGGGTACGTGCATGCATATGTATTGAATTTACGATGCATTCAACTCAGCATAAAAAAATGCTATTCACGTTTGCGCGTGAAAAAAGTAATGACAAAGTGCACATATAACGACAAGCATACTATTTCAGGAAGTTTCTTTTTTTCTTTATCCATTGTAGGAAACATTAATTCGATTAGCCGTCGATAATAAAGGAAGTCAACAATCAAACCGACGGGTTTCTGCTGAAATAGGGAAAAGCACGTTCCTTTGAATGTATATCAAGAAAAACTTGAATGAAGACAAGCCGATAATTTCTTTTTTGTAAAATGAAAATAAACAAGAAATTAATAATGGAGGACATCATTTTTTTGCCGAGAACGTTTTTGGGCAGTCATGTTTAGTAGAGGATTTCAACATACCGATAGATTCAAACGGGTCGTTTAAATTCTAACGACAATTCCCCGAAGAGAGAATTAAATCGTTCGATCATGAAAAGGATGAGAACGGAGGTATTATAGGCGGGCAGAAACGTCTTCCCCTTCCGCCACCTCAGGAAGTTTTGTGATGTTAAGGCAGAACACCACTGGGACCCCCTGTTTTTTGCCATTTCCCAAGAATTTTTTGTTGTAGAGAAAAAAACAGATATTCGAATAAATTGTTTTTTGTTTTGTTCGTTGTTTATTGCAGATACATAAATTTTTTTTTTTTCAAATTTCTTACGCCTCATGGTGACGCTGGGGAAGCTCTCGCGTCAGGTACTGTTGCCCCTGCAGTGGTTCGCGGCACGCAGCAGGACTCTTTTCAAAGTCGATCTGAAAAAAAAAATACCGAGTGTTTTCGTTAATAATATGATATTTTGAAGAGAAGCGCCCAGGGATTTGAAAAAATATTGATTTTTAAAAAATAGGCACGCTTTTGAAATTAAAGGACGATTTTCGAGCAAAATTTCTCGTCGAAAACAGACTATAACTTTTTTTTATTATTGAGATATCGAAAAAATCCGGCGTACTTCTTTAGATAATCTAGTTTTATTGGTGCAATCCAAATTTGAAGTCGATCAGATAAAAATTGCTCGAGTTCTGCTGCGTGCCGCACTCAAAAAAGTGGTTTTGAGGAAACGTGTTCAAAGTTTTAGGTTTGTCAATGTATGTGATAGATTGGAAAAAAATTAGTTTACCTTTAATCAGCGATGCCGGCACCATATAACGGACCTTCAAGAAGCAAACCATTGTCCCCAGCATCTTTTCTCGAACTTGAAGAGACTCGTCTTGGCTCTTTTGCAGGGTCTGTGAGCGAGCGCTCCGCTAGCTCAATCCGCGCTGCGTCGGTTTCAACGCAAAAATTGAAACAATTTGGGCCGATAGTTATCCCCAACGATGGGATATCAATGTCGATGCAATGTCGCAATGTCGATGATTTTTTTGCTCCGGGACTGACACTTGGAGGCTATTGACCAAGCTGATTTGTTGAAGGTTTCGTTATTGTTTTGCGTAAAGCCGCCCAAACAACGCGGCAGCAAATCGTCTCTGTTCAATTTTTCGAAGTATTCGCCTCCAATACTTCCTCAGGAAGAGGCGTCTTATGGCGATATTCAGAAATATTACCGCTAGCCACCACTCGCTGCCACGAACACCATGACTGGGCTCCCTCTGGGCAATCTCCATATTGTGGCTCACTATCTGTGGATATTTTATGTTTGATAATTGCTCAAATTGCCTTCCTCATTTCTTCAGTATCATCGCTGTTCCTCCAAATGGCCAACCCGTAATATGTGCTCAACTCGTCAATCAATTTTCCGGTGAGCTTTCCTCTGCCACACAATCGTTTTTGTTTTTTCATGATTTCGTGGAAGCGCGTCCCCACACGTTTTTGGACATGATCGATGCACTCTTTTTTTATCTCGAAACCGTCGTATGGATCGCCATTCAATATGCCCCCAGAAATGTTTTAGACGCGCCGTCAGCAATATCATATTTATCTTTTATGCCATAGCGCTCTTCAGACCGTTGTAACATTTCGACAGCTGAGTCGACGTCCATTTTTCCGGAGGAGCCGCTATGGTTCGCCTGGCACTCATCGTCGTGGGTGCTTTTCCATTCCCAGTACTCCATGGTGCTTTCTTTTTTTCCCCAATGCTCGCAAGCTTTGCAGTATTTCGATTTCACCATAACGTCGACCACTTTTTTAGTGTACCAGCCGATTAGCGATGTTATGCCGAAAAGCGAACTGAAACCGCACTTACGCTACGATCAGTCACCTGAAACGATAATTCTGTCCTCCACCCAATTTTCCAACGAAATTCTCTCCTCCTAAAGTGCAGCCTTTTGTTTGCTCACTGTGCTCACAGCTGTAGTGGCAATCGGAATCGAATTTAACATTCGATCGTAGAAAGACTAAAATATGGGGCGCGGTATGTCCATAAATGCAAAAAACTTCATCAGACCATTCAAATCGACGCCAAGAAGACGCATGCTGAATACGATCGAACAATTTATTTCGAATGCATTGTCAATCATAGAGCACGAATTGATTTGCAGTTTTCCATAATGACCGCAATCGACCTGGATTTTCAATCCGAGTCCGCGCAAACTTTTTTCAGTAAATTTTATATCGCGATCACACACTTTGCACTTCACTAACATCGATATAATGTTCAATGCATTGATGAGGTGTACTATACGATAACCGAAATCGTTAGTAACACCGACCTCTACATCGTCCGACGATTTTAACTTTTTCGCCGACGTGCTCGCTTACTCTGCAGAATTATTTTCGAAGCTATAACGGTTCGGAGGTTTTCGATTCTAAATTTTTCGTTCGCCTCCTCGTCACATAGCTCCGTTTTGTTCGATTTTTCCCCGCGTACACTTTCAGATTATCCATTTCGATCTGCAAGGAATAATTCTGAGCGTTCGATACTTATAAACGAAACGATTCAGAACGTTTAGACACGAATAGCGTCGCTTCTATTCGCAAACTGACGCTATGACGCTATCCTTATACCTTCCTTGAAAATTTTTCTATTATCGTCACCTATAGCATTTTTCCGAAACTATATTTATAACAATAGCCGGTTTTTGTGAAGGGAGACAAAAGAATACCTGGGAATTTTCGAAGACTTGGAAAGGGAAATTAATTACTTTTTCGATGTGGGTCTAACAGCATCTTAATCTTAAATGGATTTTAGATTTTCTCTTAACGGACAACACCACTGCGACGGCTTCAAAAAAACGATTTTTTTCAAAACCATCTAGAAAAATTTAGAATATATTTAAGATTAAGATGCCGTTAGACCCAGGTCGAAAAAATAATTATTTTTGGAGATATTGAATAGTTTGTGGAGCGGTGCTATGCTCCGTGACTCTCGGGGTCCGGCGCAGCTGCGCGCCCCAGGGTCGGCAGCTATACCGGGCCTTTCCCAGTCTTCGAAAATTCGAACAGAAACGATTTGCTGCAGCTTTGTTTGGGCCGCTTTACGCAAAACAACAACGAAAGCTACAACAAATCAGTTTGGGCAATAGCCGCCAAGTGTCAGTCCGGAAGCGAAAAAATCGTCGATATTGCAGCTGATATCGGGGTATTTTATTCAATGATGGCCTGAGACGCCTCATGAAAGTTTTGGAGATGTTGGAGATAACTATCCGCTCAAATTGTTTTAATTTTTACGTTAAAACCGATGCAGCGCGGATCAAGATGGCGAAGCGCTCGCTCACAGACGCTGCAAAAGAGGCAAGAAGAGCCGGTATAAGTTCGAGAAAAGATGCTGGGCATAATGATGTGCTTCTTGAAGACCAGCTATATGGTGCCGGCATTGCTGATTAAAGGTAAAAATTTTTTTTTCCAATTTATCACATAAATTTACAAACCTAACCCTTTGAACGCATTTTTCTCAAAACCACTTTTTTGAGTGCTGCACGCAGCAGAACTCGAGCAATTTTTATCCGATCGACTTTAAATTTGGACTGCACCAATAAAACTATATTATCTAAAGAAGTACACCCGATTTTTTTTCGATATCTCAATAATGAAAAAAGTTATAGTCTGTTTTCGACGAGAAATTTTGCTCGAAAATCGTCCTTTAATATCAAAAGCGTGCCTATTTCTAAAAAATCAATATTTTTTCAAATTGCTGTGTACTTCTCTTCAAAATATCATATTATAAACGAAAACACTCGGAATGCTTTTTCAGATCGACTTTGAAGAGAGTTCTGCTGCGTATCGCGAACCACTGCAGAGGCAACAGTACCTAACGCGGAAGCTTCCCCAGCGTCACGATGGGGCATGAAAAATTTGGAAAAAAAAATTTTTATGTATCTTCAATAAACAACGAACAAAACAAAACATTTTTTTTCGAATATCCCTTTTTTCTGCCACAAAAAAATCTTGAAAAATGGCCAAAAAACAGGGGGTCACAGTGGTGTTGTGTCTTAAGGAAAACATATGAAATATATATCCAAAACCTGCTCAACAAAAATCACATGAAGTTGATGCTGACCGAACGAGGGTTTCTTTTTTGTGTGGATTAGACCGCAAATTTTACGAGAGCGATCAGATTAATATGTACCATTATTCACGATTCTCGAGCCGTATAAGTTATGATCGTCACGGGAGACGTAGTGTGAGATCGGTTGGGCGAACAGAGCTGCTCCGGAACCGGAAAAAAATCATTCTTTTTTTTGGTGTAGCCTCTCGTTTCTCATTTATCACAGGTCTGGAGAGTACGCTCCCTTGTCTTTCTTACACTCCATTTACCGTTACATCCAGCACATTAATTCTTTCTTACATCCCTACTTGCGAGAGAGGACTCCTGTTTACCATTAGTTCCCTGCCACTTAGGTCTTCCACGGACAGAGACGGAGAGAGAGAAAGTGAAAAGCAGACAGATTGACAGGGACCGATTGTTAGTGACAGACAGATAGAGGGAAGAGGATGGAGATAAACATGTCGAACGATCAAGAATATTCAGGTGGGCCAAAATGTCCAACTTAAAAATGACGAATGTTCGAATATACGTGAGGCGATCCGAAAATAACGGGAATTGGGCTGCGGTGGAGAGGGAGAATGGGAAAACACGTTCTTCAGCCAGGTGTCCATTAAGGACACCTCTTCTGAGCTACTGTGCGAAGTTCTGTCGCCGTGAGTGCATTGGTTTGTCCGTGCGAATTTTTTTAGTGAAACAACTTTTTCCATTTCTCTGAAAACATGATGGTCGATTACAGAGAGCAGTGCGCGCCTGTAAAATTTTGTTTCCTGTTGGAGGAATTAGCCGCGAAAACTATTGTAATGCTTAAGACTACTTATGGGGATGCTGGCCAAGTAAAACTAGAGCCTACGAGTGGTTTTCATGTTTCGAAAATGAAGAAATGTCAATTGAAGACCAACCCTATTCAGGACGCAGTTCATCACCAAGATGCGACGAAAACGTCGACAAAATCAATGCTCTGATCCGTGAAGACCGTCGCCGAACCATCGGTCAACTCTGTGAGGTGCCTGGAATATCGTGGAGTTAAATTCAGAGGATTTTATCCCAAGATTTGCAAATGAGAAGAGTTGCAGCTAATTTTGTCCCTCGCCTTCCCACAGCCAAGGGAGCAATCAACTACAGGCATGTTTTGAGCTTCAAGATCCGCTCAAAGAGGACCAAGGTGATTTTATCCAAGGTGATTGCTGGTAATGAATCGTGGTGTTATAGACACGCGAAAGAAAAGCGTTGCCACTGTGGAGGAAGTAAAACAAAAGTCGTTGGAAGGCCTAAAGAACATCGCGATAAGTGAATTCAAAAAATATTTTGAACAATGGACGATTCGTTTATATAGATGCATTGTGGTCAAGGGTCACCTTCTTCGAAGGTGATCAAAATTTGGTGTAAAAATATTGAGAACTAACGAAATTATGACGAAATTCTCGTTTTTTTGGGAGCTCTCGAAAGTCTGTAGAGTCGAAAATAAAAGTTACGAATATGAATATTTGGAAGTTGATACATAGCGAAAAAAAAATCAGCTTCAATCGAGTATCGAAGAACACAATATCGATGTGCCTGCATGCATAACACAAAATAATTCAGGACAACAATACTCTGAATTGAAAAATTGGCAATGGTTTACAATTTAGAATATCATTAAAACGCAATTAAAGTACTGCGGATGGCGAATCGCGTAGTACTTTATTTGCGCCTCAGAGTGACGCTGAGAGATGGCGCCAGCGGTGAACCTGGCATTCATCACATGCTCGACATTTCGGACACTCGACATTTTGAGTTTCGATATATCGCTTTTCGCCATAGATGGTATTAAGCATATTGGGCAATTGCTTTTTTCTATTTCGAAGATATGGGTGTTCTACATTTGTCGATTCTGTATTTGTGTATTTAGAATTGCAGAAAATCTGAATATTCGTTTTCGAATAAATGAGCTCCAAATAAATGATGGTTCAATTTATAATCATTCGCTTTTTTATCAGTCGAAAGATAAAATTTCGAATAATTAAATCTTCGTTATTTTGAAAGTTCAAAATTCCAACGTTTTGCCATTCTAGTCATTCTACATTTGGCCGTTACATTTTGACCCCCACCCAGAGAAGAGATGAGAAAGACATAAAGGGAGAGGTTGATTGATTGAATGATTGATAGAGTTTAATATACCCTACAAAACTATTCGGGCAAATATAATGGTACAAGCGATATAACAATAAAATTTAAACTAGAATAAATATAACAGTCGAAAAAAATTACAATCAAAATAAGGTAATCAATAACAAAAGAGCATAATTAAATCTAACAATAGAAAATTTAATGTACAGCAGATGAAAATATAAGAAAATATAAGACTAAACTAAACTAAAACAAACAACGGTGCTGGACCATGGCTACAACATGCTTCGCTCCGATTGGAGCAAAAACGCGTGCAGGAAACGCTTAAAATTACAAATTTCAGTCGCACCCGTCGCATTTGTTGGCAGAGAATGCCACAAATAACAAGCGGCAACCACGACGGACTTTTGATAAATAGATGTTCTGCAAGCAAGTATGCAAAGCGTCCTCACAGGGAGCCCGATAGACCTTCACAGCTCCTGATTTCCGAGTGAAAACAATTCATCGATGTATTGCGGAACACCACCGTGAAGAACATTGAAGGTAAGAAAATACGCACGTCGATTTCTCACTGACAACCAATTTAACCGTAACCTGTACTCCGTCACATGCTGATATTTAGTTAGGCCAAACACAAAACGTGTACAACCATTTTGATGTTTCTGGAGCGTGATACTTAAGACCTCGGTGAGAACACCATAGACTACTGAGCAATAACCTATATTGAGAAATATCAAGGTAGAAACAAGCCTGGCTCTCAAGGCAAAAGGAATAGCATTCCTGTGATGCTTTTACTTATGCAGAATGGAGTGCACATCACGACTAATGCTCGAAATCTTCTTGTCCTACGTGAGAGTTGAATTTAGCGCCAAATCAAGATTGCGACATTCGGATACAAACGTAAGCGGAGAATTGTGTTTTAAAATAGGCTCCAACTCATTAAAGTTAAGAGCTCTCACATGGGCATTACTACCTACGAACATCACTTTGCGCTTGGAAATGTTTAATAAAAGCCCATTTTCCACAGCAAAATCATGAATGGCACAAGTATCCAGATTTACTGACCGAAGAGAATCATTCGGCTCATGAGGGAGGCAATGTTTGTAAATTTGGATATCGTCAGCAACAACAACATACTTTGAATGCTTTAACTCGTTAGAGATATTCCTGATGAACAAAGAAAATAAAAGGGGACCCTGAACAGAACCCTGAGGCATCTCTTGATTTGTCTCGAGCCAAGATGAGCATCTGCCATTAAGATCCACAACAGCCTGCGATCGACCAATTAAGTAAGATCGCATCAGTATGAGGGCTGATGCGGAGAAACCGATTTTACTAAGTTTCGCCAGTAATAGCTGGTGAGGAACAATATTAAAGGCCTTGGAGAAATCAAACGAAACCAAAATGGTGGGCTTGCCAGCATCCAGTTTACGCCTGACGTCCTCAAGAACCCTCATCAGTGCCGTTTGAGTCGAAAAACCTAGCCGGTAAGCAGACTGCATAGGATCGACGAGCGGGCAGGGGGGGGGGGCACGAGCAAAATGAAAACTCGCTGAGTTTCGGAGCAGTAATAAAAAATTGCTGTATACAATTCGGTAAATATAATATTTCGAAGTGCAACTCCTGCTAAAAAGAGGCTGTACATTTTGTTATCAATACCTTATGACTATGAAACCTTATATTAAGTTATACTTTAATGGCGCATTATGTTTTTAATGCATTAAACCCAAACAATTACAATGACTAATCGAAGCTGACTCCAGAATATACATACTTCATCAACACGGCCGCACACATCTCAAACCAACGTTCCAAACAAATACAATCGCAAGCCGAAACAAACATACACAAACGCAGACCCAAACAAATACAAACGCAAACCCAAACAAACACAAACGTGAACCCAAATAAACAAGCAAACCCAAACAAATGAAACGGATTGATCACGGTATTGGGCCGATAGATGACGCTAGCCGAAGCCCTGTTAGATATATCCTGATTCTTTTTTTCGTTTGTTTGGGTTTGGGAGTATAACTCCTGTCAAAATCGAACAGATCTTTTTGTTTGCTTGGGTCATCTTTGCGTTTGTTTGGGTTCGTTTGTTTGATTGGTTTTGTTTGTTTGGGTTCGTTTATTTGGGTTTGTTTGGGTTGCGCCAGGAACATGATGCGCCATTAAATTATAACTTAATATAAGGTTGCATAATCATAAAGAATTGTTAAAAAAATGTACAGCCTCTTTTTCGCAGGCGTTGCAATTCGGAATATTTACCGACGATTCGAACCTCTTACACGCCTAACACATATCCCGGATAATGTTTGTAAACGTAATCATTTTTACCACCCCGTCGCTTCTGTTTTTTCAGCAAAATGCAATCTGTTAAAACAAAAACAAAAATATTTCTCTTCGGTACATTAAGCGTCGTATATATCTCCAGACTGTACTTAGAAACTCTCCTTTTTTACTGCACACACACACACGCACACTCTGACTGTACTTTTCTCACTCTCTCTCTCTCTCTCTGTCACTCTAGCCCTTTCTCTTCTCTGTCTCCAACGCGTTCTCGCAGCTGCTCGTAATAATTTTATCGGATATATCAACCGAACGTTGCAATGGCTGTCAGATGGAAGCAGTTGAGAAGCCTGATATAAGGGGATGTGCGCGCGCGGCTGTCTAGAGCCACGGGACACATTTCAGTTCCGAAAATCTGCGCGTAGAACCCCCACCTTTTCACTGCTACCCTATCTACTACCCTACTTAAAAATAGCCGCATCAATTGCGCGAAAAAACCCGTTTAAGCTGGCCTCAAAATATTTTTACACTATACAAATCTTCAATTCTGGGCGTACGAATCTAGTTGGGCTCAAATGTTTTTTTGAACCCATATTGATCGTGCGTTAAAGTTAGGAAAGATATGAGAAGAATCAAAACATCGCTTAATTTTATTCAGGAAATACGTAGAAATTCGATGGCCGGTTGGGTGGCTTGAAGATTTTTATTTGTTTTTTTTTAATGAACACTGCTCGGCTGATCCATGAGTTGACAGACATTCGTAATCATCTCATTATATCATCCATTTTAGGGTGTAATTCTTCGGGCACAGTACTAAAACAATCGAGACAGTTGTAGCCATTTTACAAGTGATGATTATTACTCCAGAAAGGAGTAAAAAAGCAATCCCTAATTGCTTAATACTTAATATTAGGATTCAACAAAACTGAATTATTACATTTTGAAAAATTGCTTCAGTGGATTATATCTGGCTCATTTAGAAATAATTCGAGATAAGTAGATCCTTGACAACGAAAGAAAAAAACATTTTACCAGTATCGATAGCCATCAGTATTCAAGTATTTAATTATAAAATATCAAATATAATTCATCATATGGGATAAAAGATGTTGCTCATTCTCCCCGAAAAATATCGTTTCCATCATATTTTTCAGTAATCTCGGCAATACATTTTCCTTGAACGCTATTTTCGTGAATTTCGGATTTTAAAATGACTTCAAGCTCTCAATAAAAAATGGTAATAATTTGTTTCAACTGATATTCGGCAAAACCGGCTATATGGTATACATTTCCAGAAAGCAATGGCGCCACTTGGCCCTATTAATCTTTGAGGTTGAAAATGATGGTGCTATCAACTGTGGAATACTATCATCGCATATGGCACACTCGTTCCTGTACTGCTCGTGTGTAATGTCGGATTGGCAAGTCGGGAGCCTCGTTAAATCCGAAATGAAAAAAACCGGAAGATGGAAAAAAGTGCGAGACAAAAAAGTACTTGATTATCGAGCTATGTTTGTATGTATTGCACAACGAGAATATTTCCTCCTGGGTTTATTTTATAACGTTATACATTCACATAGAACCCCGAAAAAAATACCAAATACCAACATTTGAAAAAACATCTAGTGGCCATGTTTTTTTTTTCTATTAGTTGTACCACCCCGTACACCCTTTCGGGTTTTTACGCCTCTGACCGCTGTTTTTCCGTCACTTTTTGTTTCCTCCCGGTTCCTCCACCTTGTTTTTTTTTCCTCCTTTTTGTCCCACTGTATTTGCTCCTATTCCCGCACCTCGCTTCCATCTGATCCCCCCCACCCCCTTACGGTCGCAGCCGACTTACCCCCCTGTACTGTATTTACCGTGGTATCACTAAGATGAACCGTCGGGCCAAAAGTGGATTCAAAATGAGGATATCGTACATTTATAAGTTTAGAGCATGTCGAACATGTATATCATTACACATAATACCTAATTTAATAAAAAGCTAACACTTCGAGAGCTAGATAAATCTAAACTTCTCACTATGAATAATAATTGGCCGTCAAATTCGCTCTTATTCACTGATTTTTTGGCAGTGACGGTACATCTGTTACAACTGTGCACCAAAGAAAGTGTTTATTTTTTAATTTAATCAATACGTTCAAAACAATCGTATTATCTATACTATATATACTTTTCTATACTAATATTATAAAGCTGAAGTGTTCGTTTGCTTGTTTGAACGCGCTAATCTCAGGAACTACTGGTTTCAACTGAAAAATTCGTTTTGTGTTGGATTGCCCATTTATTAAGGAAGGCAATCTGCTATAAAACATCTCGCTACGACCAATCGGAACGAGGCAGCAATCAGAAATGTTGCGAAAACGGGAAAAAATTGTCATTTTGAGAACTTCTTGAAAAAATCGAAAAAAAAACATCTTTTTTCACTTTTCCACATTTGTTTCGATGAAAATGTTAAAATTAATAAAAATTAATGATTTCAATGAATATTATAAGAGATATCAGTTTTTGAATAATTCCGCAACAAAATTACCCACTACACGTATACGTGGCCGGGTGCCACGCTTTGTGCTCTTTGTGCAAAGTTACTACTCCGTGATTATGAAGCCAGCTAAATAACGAAGACCTATGTATAATTGTTAGACACTGGCAAATAATGTTTTAAATTTACTACCAGCCTAAATCCGTACAATTCTGTACATCTACCATATTATTATTATCAGCATTACCTAAAGGTTGGCACAAATTCTTTGTGCATTTTCTTATTTTACAGAAGTTTTAAAATAAATAAATAAATCCTGATAGGTACTATACCTCGCAAAGTCACTATTCCACGCGGACGAAGTCGCGGGCACTGCTAGTTATTAATAAATACACAGCATCCCAATATATATTGAGTTATACGAAGATTGCTGATTAATAAATCGTTCAAATAAATCTCCACTCCACCTTTTGAACGTACACCCTTGCGGGTTTTTTACACGAAAAAAACGGGGGCCTCGATGTTTAGAATAAATACTATGCTTCTAAAGAAAATATCATTAAATATCAAAAAGTATTGAATAGATGATAAAAATGGTTTTAATGGTATAATAATTATGCAGGAATTTAGATGATAAAAATGGTTTTAATGGTATAATAATTATGCAGGAATTTAAATTATAACTTACGATATGGCACGGAAACTGATACAGATTATACATTTTATTCGGCATATTGTGATTTTTTGCAACATTCAAAAAAATTTTACCCACGTGATCGGAACAATTAGGTGCCAGTATTCTATAAAAAGTACGGTATAAAGAGTCACATTCTACGAATTCTTCGTAATATTTTTCACTATACACCAAAGATTCATACTATGGGTATAGTAATATCTAGATGAAAGTGTAGCGTATAATGTAGGTTGCTTTTATCAATAACTTCTATCCCCCATCAACTGCATATTATTCTGGAGTATACAATCTAAGCCTATATGGTATAGCAAATTTTGGAATCGCATTTTTTGAGTCTCGAAGATTGTTCGGTCATATACGGGTTCTTATAAACAATTGTTAACCTTCATACATTCTGTATTATTCAAAATTAGATCACTATTACATAAGATATGATAATATATACAAGGTATTGATGGAATTTGTAAAATTTTGATGATGGAACGTAGCGTTCCCATCCTCTTATTTTATTAAGGATTTTTCAATTATCCCCTGAGCTCTCACGTATACACGACAACGCGGCAAACGTTTTTTTAGTATACTCAATTTTCTTTGCCACTCGGCTACAAAATCCTTCCAAACAGTATCAAAGATATACGTATATGAAAATCCTGTTACATCGTGTCGAGAGGACCGCTTGTTTGTTGTGTAGTTGACTTTCAACAATCGAAGAAAGGAGTCATCGTACGTTAGCGGTGTCAGCACATACACACGCAGTTACACAGTTACAGAAGCTTGAAGTCTCTAGTTAAGTCTCTATCAAAAAATTTTCAACGTCATGTGCATGGCTTAATCCTAAAGAAGACAGAAAAAAGAACATTTCCCAAATTTTTTCGGTTTTTCTTTCTATTTCACGGACTTGAAAAAAAATTGCTGCGATTAATTTACTAAAAGATTCGAGTACCTTGTTCTCTCAGCTTTAATTCTTTTCTTTCTACATCTCTATACGTCTATTTTTCGCTAAGATATTGAACTTTGAATGAGAAAAGATCATGTTGTCCTTGACCATTGATATCTCAGCAACCAATGGTCGCACAGGAAATTTAGGGTACGTTCAGGAAAATTAAATAAATTCTCTGCAACCTTAAGTTCTCTACCATTCATTTTCTGTAAAAAAAATTTTGTTCATACACTACATTTGAAAAATCATTTTGAAAAATCCGGAAAAAAGAGTTTTGCGGTCTTTTTGGAAAATTACCGGCTAAATTGGAATTATTGAGGATACTTATAACTTGAACGTGTATTCTAGATTTCGATATACCCCAAAAAACCACAGAAAGTTTCAACCGAATAAATCGAGCCTTTTTCTTTTGTTTCATTCGATCAAAGTTTTGAAAAAATTAAAAGGATCGCGTTTATTGTTCTCAAATGCTCATAATCTTGAAAAAATCGAAAAAAACATCTTTTTTCACTTTTCCACATTTGTTTCGATGAAAATATTAAAATTAATGAAAAAAAAAACAAATTTAAAAAAAAAAGTTTGAAAAAAAATTTTATTGCAAAAATAACTTAATTTTATTATTGATCTTAGGAAATGTGAAAATCAAACACTGCTGCCATTAGCGTTACTCAAAGCGTACCATGTGTGTGTGTGCGTGTGTATGCGTGCGTGTGCGTGCGGCCGCGCGCGTGTGTGTGTTCTTTAGCCAAAGTGAGACCCGGTGGTTCGTCAGTTCCACTGCATTTAATGACTTACACACATACACACGCGCACACGCACACGCACACACACACGAAGCGTAAATCTGCCGGCATGCACAACCTCGACGTGGTACGCTTTGGGTAATGCTAATGCCGGCAGTGATTGATGTTCACATTTCTTAAGTACAATAAAAAAAAAATTTAACTTTTGCATCAGAATTATTATTATGGAATTTTTTTTTGAAATGTTCTTTTTTCTTTCATTAATTTGAACATTTTCATCGAAACAAATGAGAACAAGTGAAAAAGATTTTATTCTCGATTTGTTCAAGATTATGTGCATTTGAAAACAAAAAAGTGATCCTTAAATTTTTTTCAAAACTTTGATCGAATGAAACAAAAAACGACTCCATGGATTCAGTTGAAACTTTCTGCGTTTTTTTTTTGCGGTATATTGAACTATAGAATACACGCTACAGCCGGTGATTTTGCAAAAAGACCTCAAAATCCTTTTTTTCGGGATTTTTCAAAATGATGTACCGTATAAAAATGTTTTTTTTTTTTTTTTTTTTTTTTTCAAAAAATGAATGATTCATCTTTGCAGAGGATTTATTCAAGTTTATGAAACTCAACGTAAATTTTCTGGGCAACCATTGGCTGCTGAGTTATCAATAGTCAAAGACAGAATGATCTTTTTTCATACCTCACCGAAAAATGGACGTATTGAGATGTACAAAAAAAATAATTAAAGCTGAATGAACAAGGTATTTGAATCTTCCAGTGAATTTATAAAACAAAAAAAACTTTTCCAAGTCCGTGGACCAGAAAGAAATATCGAAAAAATTTGAAAAATTTTCGTTTTTTTGTTCGGGTTTGTTTGGGCATCGAGCGATACCTGCAACTATGAAAATTTTTTATTTGTGAAATCTCGAAACTAGAGACTTCAAGCTCCAAAATTATTTTTTGTTTAGTCCGATACGACCATTTTCGACGAAGATACAGTCAGTTGAAAAACGGCTAAAATTTTGCATTTTTTCCTTGATCCCTTAATTTTTTCCGTTAGAGTAGTTGAGCGGCTGAAGCATAAGATTAGCCCGTGAAATCGTGTGGCCAATGCCTGGAAAACCGCGTTCGCCATCCGACGATGTTTAGTAATGGAGAATGACATTTCTGTTACAGATTACTTAACCTGTAATGGTCACACCTTCTGTATGCCACATAACGATCACATGAGGTGTGGACCTCACGTGAAAAACTTGTTGCTATTTGCGTTCTACTTGATTTATTGTCGGAAATATTGCACAAGTATTCCATTTCATATGTTTTTTAAGTAATACAGTCGTATTCCCTCCTTTAAAAAATTGTAATATAGCGAAAAAGCAATCGGAAAAGAATGTCCAAAAAAACCCCGATTTTCAATGAAAAATTTATATACATTTTGATTTTTGCGATATGGCAAAAAAACCTCCGTTATGTTACTCTTGAAATAAAGGGTTTTCCAATAAGAGGTGTTATTTTGAATTGCCTGCTATTTAGGTAGATGTCACTTTTGAAGTTGTCATTTTTTGATATTTGACAAGTAGAAACTCGACCATTAATAAAAATGGAACGATATATGCTTCAACAACGCATTGAAACTATTAAAATTCACTATAAAAATGGTGAAAATTTGGCTGAAACGGTTCGTAAAACTCGAACAAGCAACGAAACCATTGATCTTTTACGAGAAAAGGTTCCGGACCGTGTTATCTCTCGAAGAGGTGATCACAATGGGCCACCGAGATCTTGTGATTTAACACCTTGCCACTTCTTCCTTTGGGGCCACGTGAAAGAAAAGGTCTACGCCAACAGCCCAGCGTCGATTCAAGACCTCAAAGATGGAATTCGTGAGGCTATCGAGGATATAGGGCAGCCATTTTGCAATTTGGTTATGGAAAATTTCATGAAAAGGATATGGTCCTGTAAGCGTGGTCGTGGTGGTCATTTGCCTGATGTTATTTTCCACTATTAACGACATTCCTTCCTCTTTATAATGAAATAAGCATCCGATTATACATATTTAAAAAAATGGCATTTTTCTTTGTATATCAAAATAATACCTCTTATTGGAAAACCCTGTAGTATATTTCCAAGAAAAAATTATAATTTTCGTGAATATTGAAAAAAGTATATTTATTCGGAAATTTGAACTTTATGAATCGCGAATTCATGTATATCAACATCAAATTTTTAACAATCGCGTAAAATCGGAGCGGCAGTTTTATACACGGAAAATTAATTGAAAAACGGTTTAGTTACCAAGAAAAATCGTTTATTCCGTCAATTACAATAGAAAATGAATGTTACGTAAGGCCACTACATTCGATGCGCAGGTATGCAAAGCTCGCACCTTTTTTTCTTTGGTAACTCGACTTTTTCTTGAATTAATCGCTCTGGATTTTTGCCCAAAATTGTCGCGATGCCGACACGCAATTTTCCTCTTCCACGAGATACGTGGCGACCGTTCGAGTTAAAAGTTGTAAGACATCTGTGTGCGCATATAAGTTATTTATCCACAGTAACAAAAAAATGCCACTTTATACACCATTACTTACGTTCCTAAAAACAGTTCAATACAAAAAACACTGAACTGCAATTTCAATTTTTTCCACACTTTGCCACACTATGATCACATGGGGTCTACTGGACCCCATGAAAAAGCACCTCCGCACTATTTGCTACTTGCAAGAAAACGTACGTCATTTTGACCATCACCACGGATTAAATAGTGTTGGAGTAGGTTCAGACAATACATGACGTCGCAAGTTCGACTCTTAATCGACCTTTCTACGATGTACGCCTGCAAAATTTGCCTGGGGTCTACTGGACCCCTGGTGACCATTGCGGGTTAAACGGATTCAAGCGCCTTCAAGATCCAAAGGAATATACATTGGTAAAATGTTCAGTCGTTTAGAGTAGAGATTTAAATTATTTTTGGTTTTAATTATTTAATTTTCGATTATTCGTATATATCAATATTTTGAATATACTTTTATTTTACTTTTCAGTTTCAAGACGACTTCGCAAAATTGCACTCCGGTGAGGAGCACTATCTTCTTGCGTAATGGGAAAGTGTTAAATCAAAGTTACTGGCGATATTGCGAGGAACAAGAAAGCCCCCTTGAACAGAAAAACAAGTTTAAATCTTTGAGCTTCTGACTTTTCCATCAGGTAATATTGATTTATTTGTATAAAATTATTAATTAATAAGGAATAACAGTTGTATAATTTTCAAATTGTCAGGATGCTTCTGTACTGTATCTTTTGACAACGCTGATATATACGCCTTCCCGAGTAGAAATCCTTGTCCGGCTACAAAAAAGGACTGATCAGGCATCCTGATTTTTTTATCATACCTTGATCAGGATTTCTGATCAAGTCCTGATCACTTTTGCGACATTTTCCCTGACTTTGGACTGATCAGGATATAAGATCAAGGCTCGATCAG
>JAPYZI010003217.1:0-19055 GCA_030523105.1 Ophioninae sp. A BG-2022a | reverse complement strand
TTTGGCATTTTAGGGAGTGTAACGTTACTGCAACATTGAGTGAAACTAAAAGAAAAAATGTGCTTTGCTAACAATATATGAAGAAAATCATTCACTTACCTATAGTTTTCGACGAAAGAACTACAATTTTACACACATTTATTATATTTTTATAAAATTCAAACGTTCAACGAGTTTCGACTTGTCACTTTTACCGGCACACGAAATTTGAACTTGCTGAAACTAGTTCCGCCATCTATGATTTGTATTTGGTATTAAAATGTTCGGTGTGGTATGTTACAAGTGACATTGATTTGAATGATCCAAAATGTTTAGTATACATTTTAGCGGGATTGTTGAGGTTTGTTACAGAAATGTCACACGAGTCTATAAAGGGTTAAGTACTAGTGCAATTACCTACCTAATAAAGAAGAGTAAATATAAATTGCATTGAACTGGTTCCGTTAGCATCCTACCACCGTACATATACCCCCCATCTTTCAGACATAAAAATATAAATCTATTAAATTGATTAATCTTCAGATACATTGAAATATTAATAATAAACTGTTGGTTTCAAGGCACGTTTGTTATATTTCAAATTCACTTGAGTTCTCATTTACGAGAAAAGTTTCAGGACGTACAAATACTGATAATCAATGCCAGAAACATAGATATATGTTCTTTGTCAGTGCATAAAGAGACAGAACGGAATAAATATATCCCCTCGAAAAACTGTGTTAGTTCGCGGATCGCAAAAAAAATCCCACGCATAACCTAACACCCAGACAAAAAAACTTGAAGAAAAAGGTCAAATAAGATTTATAATTAATCCCTTGCCGTGCCATTTAGCTCGACGAAACTCGGGCCCAAGTGGTACGCGTCAACGCGTGGTAAACAGATGCGACCGATGCGCGAGAAAGGTCACAATACGACCCGAAATGTAAATGCTTTTGATATAAACACTTTTGCACGATACTGCTGTGTGGAAATAAACTCTGATACCTTATGTATTTTTTATTTATTTGTAATTATATTTCACGAATTCAATAGAACAGTTTAACAGTTCGACAGAAATCCTTGCATTTTCAACTGTGGGTTTGTTCCAAGGAATGTAATAATACCACGGCTAAAAATAAAACTTCAATTTTAATAAATATTCATCTTGAATGAATATCTAATAAGAAAATACTAACAAGTCTAAAAATCCGCCTTGGGTATGTTTGGCCCGATTCTCTATTCACCAGCCTGACTCGTCGTATTCATGTTTGAGCCAAAATTTTCATCACGAGTCAGACTCGTTACGGCACGGCAAGGGGTTAAAAAGTAAAGTTTTCGATACTCCCTCGTCTCTTCTAGTCGCCGTCGCAAAGAAATCATTTTTGTGCGCGATAAGTATTTTTTTTTAACGTTAATAATTAGCTGTCACAACAGTCAGTTTCACCTCGTGAACTGGCGGTGTTACGATACGTTTGGTAATTAAGGGCGCTTCAATACCTATAGGAATCCCTATTGGATTCCAAACGGGATTCCCCATCAGAAGCATGTGTAAAAATCATACGCTGAGGAAAAAAATCAGTTTACAGTATTCTTAATGTTTTATTTTTTTTACAATTATTTACAACAATTTTTTTTACAGTTATTTCCAAGTATTCAATGGTTTCAGCGGTCCTGTAACAATTATCCGTGAAAAATTTTGTTTGGGTTTGTTTTTATCCGTCTCTTCTGTTTTAGTAAAATGACATCGCCATATAATAATAAATTGAACTTTGAAAAATATGATTTATTTAGTTTTCGAAAAAAACTTTACTTCGCGTAAACAAAGTTATTGTTCAATAGACTGAGAAAAATAATTAAAGAAAAGAGTAACCGATTACACTTATTTGTATTACTGAAGCCTTCTTCCAAATCGTGACCAATCTTTTAGTTCAAGACATAAAATATTCTTCCAATGCGACAAAACCAATCACTTGACTCGATTCTTGAATTCAAGTTGACATATTGTTATAACAAATAAATATCTACAAAATAAAACAAAACTTTCGTAGCTAATCGGAAAAAATCATTTCGTAAACCACGTTTCGTAAATCTAATTAATAGTTCAGTGGTGTGAATTATAACTTATTTAGCATGTATGAACAACTGTTAAAAAAAACAAAATTTCGAGAGCACAATATGTTTTTTGCACATTCAACGATTTTTTTTCTCAGTGTATAGGTTATGTTCTAAAACGCCGCAAAGAGTGGGGGTTCCGATTGGAACCTAATGGGGAATCCTCATCTGCGATGTTTCTAACAAATCCCTAAAAAATCCCTAAAAACTCCCTATGGAGATATGGGTACATCTTGGAACTCCGCAGTGCAATTTGCGAACAAAATCATGAACGTTTTGACATTTGTAGATGTCAAAACGTTCTATTTCAGAATTTCGGGTGAAAAAATGTGAAATAACAGAAATCCGGAAATAGCGAAAAATTCATGAGGATTCGAATGTGGACTCCCCAATTGGGGTATCCCCACCGAATTCTTATAGGGATACGTTAAGATTTGGGGTCTCCCCAACAAATTCAACAATTCAGCACGGGGCGTCGTATTAGCCAAACTTTATATTTTACAGCGGTTTCTTCACGACGCTCACGTGGTATTACAAAATGTAATTATTTTTTCCATTCGTGCAACTTAGGAAGAAGAGAGCCCTTCGTCTATCAATTTTACATTGTCTAGCCAAATTTCGTGAAATTCTGATAAGCCATTTCAAAAATTCGTGAGAATCTACTATCGAAATTGGCGGACGGGGGGGGGGGGGGTTACTGCCTTCTCTTAAGTATTGAAATAATAAGTTTATGGAATGTGCAGGCCTCCATTACGATGATTACGTATTCATAAAAAAAAATATTCTGCCCTGAGAATCGGGTCACCTTTATTATATGTTTTTCATGTCAATGAAACCAAATATGAATGCTCTTAACCTCCTGAGTCCCCGCGTATTACTAGAACATTGTTCTAGTACTATTTAGTACTAAAACAATATCGTAAAGTGAGGTAGACCCAACAATTTAAAAATCGCTACTGAACTATGACCCATTGTTCTAGTACCAGAACAAAACATTAGAACAAATTCCCATCTCTTACCCAACGGAAGTTATTGCCAAAAGATTGTCTGGGTCTATACGCCATAATTAAATTTGTGCTAATATTATTACATTGGGTCGTACTTCAGAAAGCCATTGCATATTTCAATGCTCGTATTTTCAATAATCGAGCAATAAATATCAATGAGTTTCAATAAATAATAGTATGAATAATTTTTATTAATTGATTCATAAAAAACTAATCAACTTATTCATTCATTCATGAGTTTTAATAATCAATAGTTTAATAAACAATAGTTGAAATAAATTCGTTTCAATTCTAATTCACTAGTGTATTACTATACACTAACATTGACCAAAAAAAATTATCTGAAAATTTCGAATTTATTTCATTATCCCGTGTATTTTTCTTTACGTTTGCTTTTACACTGCGAGAGCGCCTACAGTGAGGCGGACCCACTACTACATGCAAGGGCTCGCACCGACGAGCGGCATTGTCCGCATGAGGCCGCCACCCCGCCAGTCGCAAATACACACGCGTATCGCTCACCGACGTAGGTCCGCTAAACGAGCGCGCGTGATTAAGGGCGACCCTCAAAAATTAATAAAAATTCATGGGGTGATTTGCGAATCATACATGCTTTTATCAATCTACTCAGAATTTCTCTTCCCCCCCCCCCCCTACCTATCGCCGTCCTGAGACATCTTGTATACCTACTCTTGGCGTTTCTGGAATTCCATCAACCGTTTATTTAATATCACATCAGGATTTTTCCATAACACAACCATACAACAAAATAACAAATAATGTCTGATCCCCAAGTCAGATTTTTGTTTTTCAGAACTGCGTTATGAATTATCATCTTTCTTTTCAATGGACATATTATTTTTGATTACTTTTACATGTTATGTATTATCAAATCTGCATGTAAGACTGTACCAAAATGCCGTCAAAAATTATGAAAATTCCGTATAGTACATCGTCTTTTTCTCTCTTCTTTGTTTAACCAATACAGGACGTTGAAAAATTTGCGAGTCGACGCGCAGAGAGGGGCGTTCGAGTCCAGCTCGTTCTATTCACGGATTCGCCGCACGTAAAACACTACGCGATGTATCGTGATGTATACGTGAACACGGTTTGTACGTTCATACACGAATGTTTGACTACCACAACAATGACGACGACAGCAACGACGACGAGCGATAACGACGATGAAATTTCCGAAATGGGCGCGAAAACCGGAACTCGTGACTCCGCCATCATCGCATCGTCAAACTCCAGACTCTTGGGCGAGAATAGATCGATATTTTATCAAAACGCAGCACCGAGACTTACGAAACGAGTCGTTTTACCGAACGAGGCCTCCAAGCCATTAATTTAAATACTTTAACAATAAAGAAATTACGGACATGGTGAATTCATTAATAAATGGTTAAAAATACTACTTCTAGAATATGAAGAATATATATAGGATCGGAATTTCTTGTATCGACGAACGAGATGAAAATAATGATCGTTATCGAAACCTTGAAGTTTATCACTAGAGAACATTTTTTTTCTTCGATAAAAAAAAACAAATTTTTGACATAATTTCGTTGATCGACAACATTTCGTAGATGAAAAAACATCGAATTCTTTCTGTGAAGAAAATGTTGAATTTATCAACCCTATTAAAGATATCGTCAACCGCTCCAGGTGAATCGAACAATTCGTTCAATATTTTTTTGCCGGCTGATCATGTTTAGCACTTTTTTTCTTTTTGCAATAATATACGCGAACACGTAAAAAAGCGGTTACGTAATTTAGCACAAGATGAAGCAGTCTCGACGTGATTTCAGGGTCGACATCCGTATACCAAACGAAGGAAGATCAGAACAATTGAAAAAAGAATCGATAAACAAAAAATAAATAACAAAAGTAGGAATAAAAAAATAACGCAACAGTGAAAAACGCACAGGCATGTCCTTTCGTAGATGGATTTCTTTTCTTTCAAGCGCATTTTTCTGGTGACGAAATAAGTTGCGAAGTGAGTAACGAAAAATCAACATATAATTGTGCTGATCGACGTAACGAAGCCAAACTTATCGAGCTGGCCTCGATCGAACAATTAGCATAGATTTATATTATTGTTAGCATAGATTTTTATTATTGTTATGTATGAATCCGTTATATCTGGTTTGCATCTCGTTCATCAATGACAGTCAACGATCAGTGTAACAAAAATATATTTTGATCTGTCAGAATAGTTACGAATAAATAAGACTGATAAACGCCTTTCAATGTCAATGCGTTCAATTAAAAATTCAACAATATCCCGGAATTACGGAAAACAAGTCTCTTATTTTTTATATTACTTTTAGATTTTTTATTTTATTTATATTATTTTATATTTCATTTTATATTTTATTTTTATTTATATTATATTATATTTCATATTACTTTTATGTTTTATATTTTATTCTCGCGGAAGTTGAAAAGAGGTAACACGAAACGAATGCAAATTTAAATTTTATCGATTATAGTACCTCTGGTTGGCCATGAGAGGTGCCCTATCCGCGGACATCAAATATTTAACACTGTGAACATTTTTGTTTCCAATTAAAAGAAAATCTCTAAATAATTCAGTACAGGATAGGAAAGTTATTTTTTCTGCAACTATTTTTTAAGGGGAAATATACCTTTTTCCATTTTTTTACATGTTTTTTTCAATTAAAAGTTGCTTTTGCTTAAAGGGTGTCTGAACTATCCAAAAAAGATATTCAAGTGGTTTTATGAGGTGGATAATTTTGTAAGTAGTAAAAATATTCGATTTTCTCCGGAAAGTTTTATCACTGATTTATAGTATTTTGAGAAAAATTCTCGTATGATTTTTTGTTCAATTTTGAAGTAATTAGGGGACCAAACATTTGCCACCGTAAAGACTGTCTACTTATATGATATACGCTAAATTTCGTTACTAGATAGCACTAGTACTTACATTTTCAATTTAGAATAAACGCGATACGTCTTTGATCCCAAAAACTATGTCTAGAAGTGGAAAAATCATTTGATATTGCCGTAAACTTTGCATTTAACGATGGATATAAAAGCCTAATGCAAGTTATGCATCACTTAGGAAAAACAATTGACGTTTAGTGGTACACTTTTTGTAGCGAACTTGATGACGAATACATTGCTAAATCGGGGCCATTTTTCACTTCCTCACTGAATAGGCAATAATGAGCGTTTAGGAATCTACATTTTGCAGAAAAGAAGAAGGGCAAGAGAATGTTCAATTAGAATTGTCATCTGCGTGGTGAATACGAAATTTCTATGATTTTATGGTACTTAAATCTTTAAAAGCGTTTTTCTCGAAACTACGTTTTTATGAACGGAGGTAGCGCCTCGAGTTTTCGATTGATTCAGTCGAAATCTTAACTGAAGCTTCTCGATATCATTTTCTGGCCCAATACGTCGGATTTTTTTTCAATAAATTGAAATTACAAAATTTTGCAATCGAAATTCGGCCTATTGTTTTTTTTATGTCAACATTTAATATTTTTATTATTTTTTTATCAATATTCTGAAAACCCCCACATACTGGACTAATTTTGAATATTTACTTTCAAAATATCTTCCTTTTTTTGTTGCTTTAAAATTATGACCTGTGCGAATACACCCGTTGAGGACTATGACAAAAAAACGCTATTTCCTTTTCAAACAAAGAAGAAAATTCTTTCAAGACTTGTATTAGCATGTATGAAACTCTGATTATAAAAATGTTGTTTTTTTTCATAAACAAAGGACCCCTTAATAAAATGTGCCAAAGTTACATTTTTTTTCGAAATAACAACGCGCAGCGTCGTCTTATAACCGCCATCTTGATTTGGAAAACAAATAAACGGTCGACTCAGGTGACTGAAGTAACTTCGCACCTATGGCATCGCGTCATCGCGGATATTTTGAAATCACAGATATAATACTTACAATCGTACTTTCGCGAAGAAATATAACGACAGGGCTGATCGACGAAAAAGTGAGTTCGATGTTCTTCCAATGCAGATACTGTTTTTAATTTCCTCTTCGTAATTATTAAGAACTTGGACTTATCAAATTCCAAGAAACTACGAAATATCGCCCAAGCATAGAGACCGAATCCGAGAGGTTGGACTGTCTGACGTATTTCCTTGAGGAAACATTCTATTCGAAAGTTTTGAAAAAACGCATCGACGAAAAAAACGGTCCATCTTTCATACGGAAAAACGGGAAAGTTATATTTCACTTCCAGCATTCTGCCAACCCTGCAAAAATCGTTGAAGATTACATTGCCGCGAATACGTACAACAAGTTGGAACATTTCACTTATTGTTTTTTTAAATCTTTTTTATGCACGTGAAATCACAATTTTTGAAAAAAAAAAAAACACTGATATCTTGAATTTGGTATCGTTTCCATTTGTCGATAGGGAGAGGCTTGTCAAACTCGGACGCATGCATGCAGCAATAAAAGACGATGACTTTAAGGTGGAGTTGCATTAATTAGCGTAGATAAATAAGATATGATATACTTCATGGTTAGAATTAATAATTGATGAATTATTTAAAAGATGTATTCAAATGTATTTGTTAATTAACAATTGGATCATTTTTTTGTCTGACTATTAGATAGAGAAAAACATTCCCAGCACGATGATGCGAAAAGTGCCGAAGAGAATATCGGCAACGAAGAACTTTACCTTTCAATTTTGTACTGAGAAAAACTGCCCGGAACTAGAGCTTTCGAATGGTCCCTATAAATCACCGGCAACTAGAAAATTTCCGCGACGAAACTTCGTTAATGGGAAATCGGAAATTCTGCCAAAGTTGGGTGGCATTGTTCCGGTGAACCACAACGCGAGAATTGTTAATCTAGAATATTATTCGACAAGCGGAATATTACCGCGTATACAAAAGGGCCTGGGGCTCAAAATTACAGACAATCAAAATAGTGACACGGTGAAGACGAAATGGCAGTTACTGAAAGAAGAAAAAAATTGGTACAGCCGAAAAAACATGAATTCACAGACCGTAAAATTGCATAAGGCCCTCGAACAAATCAGCAGTGGTGACGAGTAAGACAAATATTTATGAACATCATTGAAAAACTTTATTACGGTATTGCTGGATGGATGCAAAAAAAAACGGCAACATTTTTAAAAATTTGATAAGATATACTTTTTGATATCACATAAATTGTTTTGTGTAATTTCATAAATTACACAATCATAATTTATGTAATTTATCACTAAATAATTTCCTAGCTATAACCTCCTGAGTCCCCGCGTATTAGTACTAGAACAATATCGTAAACTGAGGTAGACCCAACAATTTAAAAATCGCTACTGAACTATGGACCATTGTTCTAGTACTAGAACAAAACATTTGAACAAGTTCCCATTTCTTACTCAACGGAAGTTATTGCCAAAAGATTCTCTGGGTCTATTCGCCATAATTAAATTTGTGCTAATATTGGTACATTGGGTCTTAGTTCAGAAAGCCATTTCAAATTATGGGTCTCAGGAGGTTAAACCTATGAATTTAACATGCTCGCTTACGGAAAAACAGCTTTTGCAGACGTTGATAGATCCAAAACCAAGCAAACTAAAGTGCTGAAAATTTCGAAAGAAATACCCAAGTAGAAATATTACGAGGCTGGCCGGACATTTGATCAGGGTCTGATCAGGCTGAGGTAAGGAGGCCATATTTACGGCATAGGTTAGTTTGCCTGATTCTGGAGGTTTCCGACAATAATAAGGTAACCGTATCTGGAGCTTGACTACGTTTCTCTGATCCGGCTAGTTTCCAGCAATGGTCATGTAACCGGACCTGCGGTTACGTGACTATAATCAAGCAACTGGACCTGCGACGTTATTCAGTTTTCCTTACCCAGCTAACGTCAGGCAATCGTTAAGTGACCGGACGTCCAGTTACTTGACCAGAATAAACACGATACCATGTCTATTTTGGCGCCACCCGTGTCCCTAATCTTCCACTAAGCAAGTGTACGTACCCTTGATAAAAAATTCTGATAATATTATCAGGATTTTTGATCGAGCGCGAATCAATATTGAAAATCAATCCCTGACTTCCATTCGGTAAACCTAAGGAATCAAGACACGAACAAGGTGACGCACCAAGGCTTGATCAGGCAAACGTATCGAGGCCTCATGAGAGAACCAAATACTGACCTGATAAGGGTTCATCATTGATCCCTGAAATTTCAAAAGATCGTCCGTATTCGGTTTTGATACAAATACAAAATTGTACAACACTGATAGTTTATTTCTTAATTTTTAATCTTAATCCAGCCTCTTCGCCTTTATTTTAAAATCTTCTCGCCTTAATTTCTTCTTAATCTTCTAGACTTAATTTTCTAGCCTTCTAGCCTTAATTTTTAAATCTTATCTAGATACTATATATGTGAATATGTATATATGTATGTAAATTTACATATATATGGAAAAGTCGTTAGAAAATGTAGGAAAAAGGTCGTTGCATTAACGGCTTAGTGATAAGATACCGTGTTTATTTTGGTCAAGTGACTGGACGTCCAGGTATTTAACGACTGCCTAAAGTTAGCTGGATAAGGAAAACTGAATAGAGCCGGAAGTCCAGTTGCTTGATTGTAGCCGGGTCAGGCAAAACGATCCGAGCTGTAAATTCGGTTACGTGATCATTGCCGGAAACTAGCCGGATCTGGCAAATTTATTCATGCCCTAAATGCGGTTGCCTCGGACAAATCGGCTGGATCAGGCAAACTAAGGTAGGCCGCAAGTATAGCCTCCTTACTTTCGCCTGATCAGACCTTGATTAAATGTTCGGCCAGCCTGATAATATTTCGGCCAGCCTGACATCAAGATTACTGATCAGTGCATTTTCGTAGCCGGACCAAAATTTCGACTAGGGTATATTATCAAGAATTAAGGTTTATTAATAATTGGGATAATCGGCTTTAACGTTAAATATTATTAAAACTCGAAAATTAACGTTTCTGAGTGTTAATGTATTATTAAAGTAGCTATTCGTACTTGCAAAATTCCAATTCCTCTATCACGGATTAATACTTGCAAAATTCCAATTCCTCTATCACGGATTAATACTTGCAAAATTCCAATTCCTCTATCACGAATTAATACTTGCAAAATTCCAATTCCTCTATCACGGATTAATTTTTTGCGCGAGGATCCATCCAATATTACTGCTAATAACTTCTTTCTATACGTCCGAGACATATTTAGTACAATGAGTTTCAGCGTCCGAAGTAAGTTGAGAATGTACTAAAATTTGTCTAACCACTTTTCCACTTTTTCTCATATTGTTGTCCGACAGATTACAACTTGGGGATTATACTGCAAATAAAATCGATTATGTGGAGAATTTTCGGGGCCCGAGTGTGGAGCACAAACTGGCAAGAAGAAAGGAGACATTGTGTCCGCAACGTTCTCAAGGCAAGAGTGGTCGTAACGCAAGCTCGGTAGAACTACAACACCGCTTGGGGCGAGAAAAACTAACGTGCTCCAGTTTAAAATCTTCCATGTTACATGCACTCAACAAATCTTACTTCGCTGACGAAAACAGCAAAAAGATGTTTACTTTCGATGAGGAAATTGATGGAAGAGATTCGATTAAGAATGATTGCAAAACAATACAAAAAGTAGCTAGTCAAACATCGTCCACTGGCGATTTCGTGAAATATCTGGAAGAAAACGGTCTGGGACGGGATCCGAGAATTCGTGAATCTGGAGTTTGTCAAACATCGAGCTCTCGAGCTGCCGAAATTTTTCAGGGCCTCAATATCGAATATGCTGATTCTCCTAACAAGAATATCGACGTTTCAAAAATTCCGCAAACTCCACGAATAAAAAATCTGCGTGCCATTTCTGATATAGACAAAAATCACAATTGTCAGAATAAAGGGACAGAATTGGATAAGAGAAAAATGAACGATGTTGCTATCGGAAGTGGAGACATGGATACCACCGATTTAAAACTCGAGGTCGATACATTTTTAAAAGTGGCCCTTGGTCACTCCCGGGATCAAATACCGAAAATTTTTGAGTCGGGAATATTAAAGTCGAAATATCTTTGCAGCGAACCGGATCTTCACCCTGTATAAATATGACATCACGGAGAACTGAAAAAATTAAAAAGTGATAGGTGTGCACTATTTCCTATAGAAACATCAATCTAAATAAATGGATTTGTACAGTACCTACATGAATTAACCAGCTACATAACCATTATTATTATTTTACAATCCCGCTGTAATTATATTACAATTATCGATATTATACGTTGCTACTTTTTATTAGTTGTACCACCCCGCAAACCCTTTTTTTTGGATTTTTACGGCACCTCTTTCCCCTGTTTTCCGTTACTGTTGTTTCCTCCGGTTCCCCCCACCTTATTTTTTCTTCCCTTTTCCCACCGTATTTCCTCCTATTTCCCCCACCGCGCTTCCGGCTCATCCCCCCCACCCCCCTTGCGGCCGCAGCCGACTTACCCCCTTCTGTACCGTATTTACCGTGCCATTTCTGGCACGGGCATAGGGAAACTGCAGAAAACCTATGCCAGTACAGCAGGTCCCAAGTTCACCTCCCGGCCGCGGAACGAGTTTCATCGAAAAATTCCGAAGAAAAATCTCGTCCGCTACCGGGATTTGAACCTGGGACCTACCGATCCGCTAGTCGCGCCTTAACCCGCACGGCTAACGGATCAGTTTACTCTTATTACTATTATTACTATTGTTATTATTATTATTATTTCTCTATGTCTTATTGATGCCCAGTTCACAAAAATATTCCCCCTACGACCAATCATCAGTAGTTGGAAAATCATAGAACAAAATAAAGTGGCGGTTCCTTTATTCCCCGTACACCCTAGCGGGTTCTTAATCCTAGAGTAGTCGCGCCGTCTCGTGAAACGCGAGTAATCGCGTAGGGAGCATTTTGCCGCTCGTACTTAACACGATATTTTTTTGTTAATACGAGTCATATGCAATTGTAATTATGTTTTAACGCTAAAATAAAACACCAACTATAAAAATAGTGAACATGCATAATGTGCAAAATAAAAAGAAAATTGTGCCGCGGGCGGCAAAATGCTCATAGGCGAGCACTCTAGGGTTAAATATCTCCTTTCTTTTCTCATGGAGTTCCAAATTGTCTTCGCTGACTTTTCCGGTGTTCCATCTTTCTTGTCATTTCCCTATCCGCACTTCGCTAAGCTAACCTATCTACGTTGTGTCCACAGCCGACTCACGTCACTTGCCGTGGACACGGGGAAACTATAGAAAACCGTTTCACGAATTCAGGCCGGTATATACGACCCTGTATTTGTCTAATTCTTTGGTGTATACACTTCGTATTGAAGTATCTACACCAAAGTCTAAGAAAAAACGGCCTCCGGTCAATAGCTCGATGCGCCAGCCAGAGCACGGCTAAACGGTCAGCACATCAAGCATTAACCTCTCTCGATACTCCTTTCGGTGCCTAACTTTAGTGATCGCCCGAGCCGCACTCCGACCGCCCAACCACCAGCGTCGGTTTGGAAAAAAATAAATAACTTTTATATTATCCAAAGCAAAACATAACAAAATGGTACACTTTATTGTATATATACACTAAGCATACAAATTTGAGGATATAAACAAAATCCAAATTTGCTGATTTTCAAAAGGCATGTGGAAATGGGGAATATCATGTGGAAATCGATAGTAGAGTAAAAACAAAAAAGAACATAAACCTATCGAAGAGCCTTGTTGACGTAGTTGACGTAGCACCCGCTATCGTGGGTGCCAGCGGAACGAGAATTCGCGCGTTCAAATCCCAGTCGCGTACCCTTCGCCGTGACATGTTTTTCTGTGATGTTTCGCGACGAAATAAAACTAGTTCCACGACTGAGTGATGATCTCGAGAGACTGGCTACACTTATATAGGTTTTCCGCAATTTCCCAATTCACAGTATGAATACGACCCAAAGGGGGAAGTCGGATGCGGTCGCAAAGAGGAAGGAAGGTGGAATGGGTGGGCCGGAGCAGTTCTGTAAAAAGCGGGTTGAAGGAGGTAAGATGGAATATAAGATGGCGTGTTGGGGTTCGTAAAAATTGCGAACTGGCACCATATACAAAAAATACACCGAATCTCCAACAGCGACACTCATGGATGGGCGGTCGGGCAATCTCCGAAGATAAGAGGGTGCGATACCCCAGCTCGGTCGGTATGGCCGATTGAGATAGTAAACACCCACGGATTTCCTAAACGGCTCTTCAGAATTGAGCGAATTTTGATCAGACAATGTCAAATTAACAGATGAACGGCTGGCTGCCCCTAAAGTTCCGCAGATCGAAAAAAAGTATATTCCATTGCCACGCAAGCGTCGTGATGGAAAAGCTGTAAAATAAAGAGTTTGGCTAATATCGTGACTTGGAGAGTAGCAGCGCTGCGTAGCCACATTCAAAACATACATTTTGAAACCTCAATCACTCGATTCCACCGCATGTTTCAGGAAATCCGTAGAAATTTAAAATTTGTAGGTATTTGTTTACGATTTTGAGAAAATACGATCCCACATTTGTAACATTTAGTTCCCGGGAATGCCGGGAGCGGCGCACATCTCGAAATTTTCGGTGTGTACATACGTACGTATATATTCGCACACATGAAGCCCGTCGAGGCTTACCAGACGCTAGCACCAATGTTGCCTTGCGGTAGACAGCTGTAGCTCGCACTAATTTTGTTTTACCGACGCGAGTATAGGCTGCGTCGAAGTTTTATGCCGTCCGGCCTACCACTCGCGAGCCCTGCCGGTAAGACAGGCGATGGCGATGCGACAATAGCGCCCAGACGGTGGATAAAGCTAACTCTCGAGCCTTGGGCACTGTACTGATCCGACTTCTCGTTCTATATAGTATAAGCCTAACTTTTTTGTCTTTTTGAATCCAACGCCTTAGCGCCACTTCGGACTCAACACCTCCTACTGTAAGCAGTGTGCAAAAAATGACTTCGCGGATTTATTGGCCTTCAGTCACCCAAAGGAACCATTCTGCCGAAAATGCGTCGTTCACTGGGTATCCAGGGAATACGATCGTGAACGTACCCAACCCAGCCTGTTCCTCTTACGAAATACAGTCGCACCGCTGCAAGTTGAATCGTCGCAGACTCCATTCAACGAGCTCGCGACTCCAAGCCTCCGACCTACATTGGACAGGAGGCTGATGGCCCTGCCGTCAGTAACTCCGTACCCCCTAAATTCTTCTCAGTCCGAGAAAACAAATAATTGTTAGCCTCAAACACAGTCGTCGTCGCATGAAAGTTAAAATATTACTTTTATTATTTACATTATAATCTTTTACACAATGTACAGTTCGTTGGTAACAGAAGTCGGATAGGTTTTTCTCACAACGCGTTACATCGAGATCGTTTTTTGCTTCCTAATCTCTCTGCTTCCCCTCTTTTTTCGCGAAATCATTTTTTCGCCCGATTTTCCAGTGGAAACTGAGATCGGTTCGAAGCGATGTGTGCGATATGTGTAAACACTCCTCTCTGTGTTGAAATTCAAATTCAAGGTTCTGTTTCTTTCCGTTATTCCTCCAAAACGCGCGGAACAATACGCGGATCAAACTTCGTTGAAGCGAAAAATCGAGACGCGACGGGCAAAAATATAGTTAATTTAGAAAATATTCAAAAAAACGATTTAAATTATCGAAAAAAGAAACCAAATTAGAGAGCAAAAAAATTGTTTTTGTGACAAAACGATTCGTTTGCTCTTTTATTTTCGGTTTACTTTATTATTAGCAAATCCGGAAAAAGTTGAAGAAAAAAAATGTAAATGACGACACAAATTATGCGATAGAAGTAAATAAATATATTGGATCAACGGCACCTGACTGGAATAATTTTTGTTTTCATCAACAAGATGCGTTTACGGTTTTTCTGTTTTGTTCCACTAGACATTGCCTAGAATCGATCGGAAGGAAGCGATCCATCGATCGTTTCTAGGGAGTAAAAGTTCGTTGTGTCCACGAATAATTCACAACGCTAGGATTTGCTCTGGCCTGATCTCGAAGACGATGGTGCCGGGCACGGATCATAATACCGGAAGTGCAGAGCTGTGGCTCTGATAAATAATAGCACCTGTAAAATTGATCGCTGCGGCCAACACGAAAACAGGCATCCAACGTCCGTGCGAGGCTATCACGAGCTCGGCGGTCAGCGGACCGCTCAGAATTCCGGGTATCGTCGCCTGCAAAGTTTCCGTCGATCAATATATCACCTGAATATATTTTTTCCAACAGAAACATAAAAGAATGTTTCGGAAAGGTCAACTTGAGACATTTCCGTGTGAAGGTAAATTTGTTTGGCTATAACAGAATTTTTTTTTTACACCTCATCTTTTCAACTCCACTTAGTGTAACCCGATCGGACGTATCCAATGCGAGATACTGATAACTAAAGCCATCTATTGGCAAAATCATGGATTTCTTTTTACTACACCTCATATTTTTAGTAAACTTTTATCAGTTGCCAATTGTATAATTTGAAGTATTCTATATTTGTTTCCATTGTTTATGAAAATCGTATGTTTCGAAGTTTCAACTAATAAAAAAAAAAATGTAAATTGCTCGTGAATATTCCAAATCGTAAAAAGATTCCAAATTTTAACGAAAGTACGATTATATTCTTTTTCATCATCATAAAGATCTTGTTCTATTTTTTTTAATAAGTCTTCTATTTTCACGACTATCAGTTTCCTTTAATAAACACTTACAATTGTATTCGATATAGCGAACGTTATTCCCGCGTGATTCGGTGCAACTTCCGCATGGTTGCTAAGATGCCCCGCTGAGTTACAGGCGCAGAGACCCATCGATATCGACACGAATCTAAAATCCAAATCTTATTTAAAAGTACCAAAAAAACAGACTGGACAAAGGAATAATATCGAAAAATATAAAATTGCTCCAAGCAATTTCTAGACATAAGATCTACGTACATAACTGCTGCCACTAAATTGTCGACGGCGTTGAATGCTAGCAGAAATGCACCTGGTCCTATCAGTCCTATATTGGTCATTAGCCTTCTGACCGATAAGACAGACCATCTTTTTTGAATGAGATTATCGGCGCTGTGACCGGCAACTGTAAAAAAAAAAACAAATGAATTAAAAAGGAAAAATATATTCAAACTTACTATTTTCAAAGATTTCAACAGTTCTTCTTTAGAATTAACAGAACTTATTTGAACTTTTTATATATATTCAAAATTCTGTAATTATCTGTAATCATTGAAATAACAATCATGATAATAACAATAATATTAACAATCGCAATAGTCATTATTTCTTATTTATTATTTACCATTATTATTGTAACTAATAATGCTAGATAATATATAATATATATATTTTTATTTCTATATTCCATGTATACCCCTGCGGTTTATTAAATTTCCTCCGTTCTTTCCTTTTCCTATGTTTTACCACTTCTTGCAACCCCTTTTCGGATTTTCCGCTTTTTCCGCCAATTTTTCCCCGTTTTTCACTTTTTCGAACCTAACCTCCCCCATTGCGATCACAGCCGACTTGAATTACGCCGTAACGTACTTGCCGAGAGTGCGGGGAAACTGAAAAACACGTACCGATATAAACCGTATCGGTATAGTATTTCCCCTGTATTTTCCTGATTCCTTGGTATACAGGCTGTTTTGTTGAAATATGTACACCAAGGTCTTAGAAAATCCGGCCACCCGCTGACTAGTCAATGCGCCAGCCAGAGCACGGCTACGCGATCACCACTCCTAATATCAGCCGTGCGTAAAGCTGCTTAACTTCACTGACCGCCGGAGCCGAACCCTGACTGCCCATCCACCAGCATCGGTTTACTGGATAATATAATAAAAATACATAATCATAAATTAAAAGAAATTCGGCCTCATTATTTAATTTCTCTATATGTCGTTTAATTCGTATTATTAAATACTTAACCCTTAATGGCCACACCGGGGTATCTAGTTACCCCAGGATCAGAAGAAATGACATTAGAGGTCTAAAACCTTTGAAATTGATACAAGTAACGACACCTGCCGGTAGTCGATAAGTGTGAGCTGTGACTCGATTGCACAGGGAGCCGAAAAAACGCGTGGCGGCGCTTTGAGCGTTCGTTTTCTCGGCGTGGGATAACTAGTTACCCCGGTGTGAGCGCAATCGTTGCTCGGTACAGATATTTTTTTCAAATCCACTTGTTTTTGGTGTCAATAGACAAAATAAGGATGAGTTTTTGATATACTAGTGAAAAAAAAAAATGTTCAATCCTAAGGAAAATCGGTTGCCTTTGTGCATGACGTGTTCAATATAATAGGAGTCGATATACATTTTTTTTGTTGTTCTAATATCGTAAAAATAATATTTTTTCACTTGTCTCAAAATATGTATTTAGAAGCTAATAAAACACAAAAAAATGAAAATGTTATGATTCGTAATCTTTTCATATGCGCCCCCAGTAATTTTGCAAAATAAGTATACTTTTTGAATGATCAGCGGATACTGTTATTTTTTATGGTCGTGGTATATATTGTGCGTATAATCATAAAATTGCAGGCCTCGATATTTAAAAATGGCGAAGTAATTTCGTTGAATTTTCACATTTATGACCAGTTTTTAGAACGCCATCTATAAATTGACCGATAAAAATTATTAGAAATGTTTCAGGAACTCTTCACCAAACATGAAACAATCGGTTCGAAGTCGTAAAGCAGCTGTATGCCTTGTACAAGAGTTAAAGCAAATGAATTATAAAATAATTGACAAAAAATGAAAAGAAGAACTCCAAACTTTTGCAGTGCATCCTAAAAATGATCGACACAATCTAAAAATATCTGAAAGCTATATGAACTTTAAAATAAAACGATTAAAAATCAATAACAAAATTTTTGTTAAAAAATCTGAAAACCAATCGAAACAATAAAAAATATATATCTATAAACTACATAGAACTATCAACACTATTGTAAAAACTATAGAAAAACTATAAACTCATATAATATACAAACTGATCTAATTAATTAACCTAATATAATGGTAATATTAATAAATAAAATAAATTACCGATCCCGACGAGCGAATTAACGATGTAGGGCAGAGCAGTTACACTGATACTTTCTGTGTTGGCTGACAAGTTTCTCGCCAGGTACGTCGGCAGCCACTGCATTATAATGTAGTTACTCCAATTCATCGCAAAATGCGCTATGTACAATGACCAGAGTGGCCAGTGACTCACGAACTCGGTCCACCTTAAACTTCGATTTTGCAGGACCTGGAAAGTTGGAAAAATATAGTCAATTAAATGAATGGAAAATTATTAAAATATATAACCAACATTGGCAGAGGGGTACTCGGAACGAAGGTTGAGTGGTACTACACATCAAGCAGCCTTGCAACAATTTCATACTTGGAGTGGTGACCGCTTAGCTGTGTTCTAATTGGAGTGCTTTAAGAGAAACTTTGTCCATCATGGAATCAGAAAAATATACTCCCCTATCGGTATGAATAGGACTGATAGGGGAATATAAGGCGGTAGTTTGGGCACTTGAAAAGGAAGAATGGACTTGTACGGCTGAACGGAACTAATAAAAAAAAGTGATCAGACATTATAAAATTTGATATAAATGGAAGAAATGGGTTTCAAATATATTAAAATGAAGAAACCGGATACAATCGTCAGTGGAACGTAAAGTTATGAAAATCGAGGGTTATAATAAATTGGATAGAAAAAATTTTCTTTTAACTTCATTTAACCCTTTATAGACTCGTGTGACATTTCTGTAACAAACCTCAACAATCCCGCTAAAATGTATACTAAACATTTTAGATAATTTAAATCAATGTCACTGCATTGTAACATACCACACCGAACATTTTAATACCAAATACAAATCATAGATGGCGGAACTAGTAGTTTTAGCAAGTTCAA
>JAPYZI010003216.1:0-20855 GCA_030523105.1 Ophioninae sp. A BG-2022a | reverse complement strand
AGAAAAAAAAAAAGAAATAAAATAAAAAATAAAAATAGAAAAAACTAAATATTGGAAAATAAAAAATAAACTACTATAGAAAATAGTAATTTATTATTTATTTAGGTTATTTATTTTTTATTTTATTTATGAAAAATTGAATACTGTTTTTTAAAAAAATTTTTAAATAAATTTTGAAAATATAAAAAACAAATAAATAAAAAATGGTTTTCGTCGGTCGCAGGGAGGATGGTCGGCGCTCATGTGGGCATCGTACAAGGGTCGGTCGACGACGGTGAGAGCCTTGCTGTCCCGGGGTGCCGACGTCAACGCTCACGGCAATTATCACATATCCTCGTTGTTATGGGCCGCTGGCCGCGGCTACGTCGACATCGTGAAAGACCTGATTGCCCACGGGGCCAAAGTAAACGTAGGCGACAAGGTTCGCGTTTCTTCATTTTTTCTACGTTTTTAAACAAAAAAATGTCTATGTTTTTTTTTTTAATCGATCGAATCGTTTTGAATCGCGCAGTACGGTACGACTGCGCTGGTTTGGGCCGCGAGAAAAGGCATCGTTGAAACGGTCGATGCTCTTCTGAAAGCTGGGGCTAATGTTGATACGGCTGGTATGGTAAGTTCGTTCGACAATTGTATTTTTCGTCTTTCTTTTTTTCTTACTTTTTCCTTCTCTCTCTCTTCACGAGAATTATTTTCTTTTTATTTTATTTATTATTTATTTTATTATATAACTTATCTGTTATTTTTCTTGTATGATTATTCATTTAGTTATGAATTTTGTCAAACTTTATATTTTTGTTTGGTTGCTATCTGATGGTAACAATGTTTTCGTTACCATCCGCTGGTAACAATGTTTTCGTTATCATCTTCAATTCCGAAAGTTTTGTTTTTTTACCAGAGCGTAATAAAATCCACGCTGATGATCGTCATCATCGTCTATTCTCTCTGTGAGCTCTCGTTCGTTCGGGTTTAATCCGTTTCGGTTTGAGTTTGCAGTACTCGTGGACGCCGCTGATCGTAGCGACACTCGGTAACCACGTGGACACGGTCGCGATGCTGCTGGAGCACAAGCCGAACGTAAATGCTCTTGACAAGGACGGATGCACGGCATTGGCGATAGCGGCTCGCGAGGGTTATCACGAAATAGCCAGTTTCCTTCTGAACGCTGGAGCGTACATCAATATTCAGGATCGGGCCGGGGATACGAATCTTATTCACGCGGTCAAAGGCGGACATCGTTCGGTCGTCGAAGCACTTTTGAAGAAATACGTCGACGTCGATATCGCTGGCAAGGTCAATGTCCATTCCTCCCTTTTCACCCAAACAAACCCAAATAAACCCAAACAAACCCAAACGAACTTTGATTTTTCAGGACAAAAAAACGGCAACGTACATAGCCGTAGAAAAAGGCAACACGGCGATCCTGAAATTGCTGCTCAACGCGAATCCCGATTTGGAAATCCCGACGAAAGATGGCGACACTCCTTTGCTGAGGGCGGTCAGATCGCGAAACGCCGAAATCGTTCAATTGTTACTAGACAAAAAAGCTAAAGTTTCAGCGACCGATAAAAAAGGCGACACGGTCCTCCACGTCGCAATGAGGGCTAGGTCAAAGGGCATCGTCGAGATATTACTGAGGAATCCGAAAAACAGCCAATTGCTGTACCGTCCGAATCGACAGGGCGAAACTCCTTACAACATCGACTTGAAACATCCGAAAACTATTCTCGGCCAAATTTTTGGTGCTCGTAAGTATCAACCCCTCCTCCCACGCCTCTCCTCCCCGTTTCATGACAAAATACTTCCACTTCTTCTTATTTATCTCCTCAGGTCGCCTCAACACGAACGAGGACAACGAAAACATGTTGGGTTACGATTTGTACAGCAGCGCTTTGGCGGACATACTGAGCGAGCCATCTCTGTCGACTCCAATAACGGTTGGGCTCTACGCGAAGTGGGGCTCGGGAAAATCCTTTTTATTGAACAAACTGCGAGGTAATTTGTTATCATCCGGACGATTCGATCCGGATCATCGAATGGATCATCGTTGACGGTGTCGGATGTCTGTGTTTCCAGAGGAAATGAAGAATTTTGCTAGACAGTGGATCGATCCTGTATTTCAATTCTCGTATTTGCTCTTCGCCGTGACCGCCCACGTTTCTCTGTTGATCGGAGTGACCGTAGGACTGGCTTTGCAGTCTTGGATCATCGGTGTCGCTACAGGTCTGGCTATAATCACCGTTGTTTACGTGTTCCTCGTTCTCGTCTGGTACGCGAACAAAAGGTGAGCTCTCAGAGTTAAATCTGGGATTCCCTCGAGCAAACCCAAACAAAAAATCCTAACGATGAACCTTTTCGAGCCGGGAAGTACAAACACCGCTTCATCGTTTTCCCATATCGGCAGATACGATTGGTACTGGCCGTACAATTTCACGGTTGCGTTTACGACCAAACTGAACTCGCTGAAGCTGTTGCTCCAAGTGGTATTCTGCCATCCGCCCAGCAGCGTTCTCAACGACGGGACGACGATACAACCAATAAAGTTCTTCTTCACCGATCAGACCAGAGTCGGTACAACGTCCGCTGGTGAAAACGCGGTCGCCCGGATGGTCGGTTCGCTTTACGACTCGATCGAGAACGATTTCGGTTCTCTAGCTACTCGGCTGTATCGAGCTTTCAAGCCAAAACCCGTTAAATCCGCGACATCGTGGACCTGGCGACACGTTTGCTGTCTTCCGTGTATCGTCATCTTCGAAATTTGCTTTTGCAGCCTGGTCGTTGGTCTTTCAATTCTGACGCTCTATCTCACCGATTTACGGAGCGACACGTAAGTCCAATGACCTTGAACGTCTCCGGTTTCTTATTTTGACCTTCCTCTTGACCTTCGTTTCTATATATCTCTCTATTTTTTTCAAACGTAGGCCAAAGATCGAACGCGTAACCGCCCGTATCATCATGATAACGGTACTTCTGCTATTGGGCTTCGGTCTGATAGCTAATTTGTACACGTGGAGCAGAACCCTTCGGGCGATTGTTTTCTCTCAGAGAAGACACCTGCAGCGAAGCATAGCGAAACTCGAGACGGTCAAGAGCGAAGGTTTCATACAAACCCTCAAAAGCGAAGTTAACCTCATGACTGAAATGGTAAATGAATATTTTTTCCTTGATCGCTGTGCTACCCGAAAATGGTGTTTCTGAGGTTAAACGTTATTACAGGTTAGATGTTTGGACAGCTTCACTTCTCAGCAGAGCAGATTGGTCGTGATCGTTGACGGACTCGACAGCTGCGAACAGGACAAAGTCTTGCTGGTACTCGACGCTATGCAGGCTCTGTTCAGCGACAACGGGTGTCCGTTCGTTGTCATTTTAGCGATAGATCCACACATTATCGCTAGGGTAAGAAGGACTCAATTTTTCGGTTTGGGTTCTCAATCCAAACAAAAGTTTCTACGATAAGTCAATTTCCGTTGTCCAACCCAAATATCGTGCTCCAAAAGTGACAGTATTGAACGTTGAACGTTTTTTTTTAATCATTTTCAGGCCGTCGAAGTCAACAGCCGCAGGCTTTTCTCCGAATCGAACATCGGTGGCCACGATTATCTACGTAACATGGTTCACCTCCCGTTTTACTTGCAAAACAGTGGATTGCGAAAAGTTAAGGTCGCTCAACAAACGGCCCAGCACGGGAAGAGGAGCGCTTGGAACGAAGCCGAGGAGAGCGTTAATTACACGGCGAGCGCAAACGCGATGCATCACTCGGTTTCGAGCAGAAGACTCAGCACGGAATCGAGCGTGATGAACAGCAATGAAAAGTTAAAACCACCGAGCAGAAAAGGCAGCAGAAAGCTCAGACTGAGCGAATCGATAGCGAGTAGCATAGGCAGCAATTTGAATCGACTAGGTGGCGCCCAAGACTTGAACAAAATGCTCCTAACCGACGATTACTTCAGTGATGTTAATCCACGCAGCATGAGACGACTCATGAACGTCGTTTACGTAACCGGCAGATTGCTCAAGGCATTCCAAATTGATTTCAACTGGTATCACCTCGCCAGTTGGATCAACATTACCGAACAGTGGCCCTTCAGGACTTCCTGGCTTATTCTACATTACGACATGTACGAGGAGGGCCTCGATGATTCTACGTCGCTCAAAAGCCTCTATGACAAGTCAGTTTCCCCTGTTTCATCAATTTTTCGGTTTGGATTTGTTTGTTTGGGTTCTCAACCCAAATAAAAACTACTACGAAAACCAATTTTTTAGTTTTCCACGTAGGAAGTATTATATTTTCAACTTCTGCATAATTAATCTCATCCTATCCTTATTTTGTTCGTAAATACAGAGTTCGCCCGCAAATTCCTGTGCTGAAGGACGTTCAACCGCTTTTGGAAATGGACAGGGACGAGCGTAAGCTCGACGTATTCCTGACGTTTCATCGATCGAGCTTGCTCGTCAGTGACATGAAAGTTTTCCTTCCGTTCACGATTAATCTCGATCCTTACATCAAAAAGAGAATAAAGGAGGAACAGCAGAGCGCGGAGGAGGACAATCATTACGGGATCGTTTACAAACCCGGAAATACAATGTTCTGGCAAGAGCCGCGTTATAACGGGGCCGGTGATTATCCGGGTTTCGAGGGAAGCGCTGCCAAGTCCAAGCTGATGAAAAATACAAACCAGCGAAACGAGCAACCACCGCCACCACGGGGAGTTCCAGCGTCACACGGATGGCCACACATTCCACCTGCTTACGTTGGACAACCGCCCGTTTGGATGCAAACTCCCGATTGGATCCCCAAACCGCTTTCCGCGACGACTACTTTGCCGGTTTGGAAATAGACCCCCCTTTTTTTTTTCTTAACATTGAAATCACGAGAATTCCCGAAACACTCGTGATGATCGTAAATATTTCGCAGACGGAGATATTGGACACTCGACTCTCGAGTCTTGGCGTAACCGGAGTCTGCGAACTGATGGACAAAATCGGTGATCTCAATCCCAACAAAATCGATAATTACAAAAGTCTAATAAGAGAAAACAACATCAGCGGGAGAGTATTGCTTCACTGCAATCTTCAAGATCTGAAAGAGGTACAGCAATCGCAAAGTATTTCCGGTGTTCACTTCCGGTATTTCCAAAAAAAAAAACCTCGTCTTCTTCAACCATTCTTTCTCTCTCGTTTTTGCAGGTGCTGAGAATGAAGTTCGGCGATTGGGAATTGTTCAGAATGGTGGTAGTTTCCCTGCGAGAGGAAGAGCTATCGAACAGGTCAACGCGACTCGAGGAGGCTTTCAGGAGCGTCAGATTCTCCGTAGGTCCCGAGCAAGCACCGCGAAAAGGTAGTTTCTCGAAAAACTAAAACAAACAAATAGTTTCTCCTTTTCGCAAGGACTTTACTCAATTCGAGCGTGGTCTCGTTACTTTTATTGAACCGCAGAGCACGCGACGCAGGTTCACGCAACGCCGCGAGTGCCGACTCACGTAGAGAAGGAAAAATCAACGTCGAGGACCGACGGTGGTTCTGCACGACGCGACCAAACCAAGCAATCAATAATGGAGAAACAGGTCAGTTTGAATCCCAACCAGCGTTTATAACTTATAACCTCTGACCTACAACTCATGACCTCTAACCGTTTGTTCGTTCTTCACGAACGCTGAAAACCAAAAAAACGGATCAGTTCCAGGTAAAGAACTTCGTATCCGATAGCACGGAGTATTGGATAGCAAATTCGAACGAAATTCAATTAAAAAGGGCTCGATGATGATATTTGATTTTTTCCGGGGTTTCTTAACGAAACGCTCGTTCAGGTGACACTAGAGGAACAAATGATTTGCGGAGCTCTACAAACGCTCAACGAGGAAGCCTGCGAGGATGTGCTCGACGTACCGCCGCCCCCGCAATCAGCAACGGCAGTTCAAACGACGGCGGACTCACTGTCAGGTGAGCCACCTTCGCTACCGCTTTCACTGCCTCTGGTCATAGTACAGGAAGCACCGGCGTCCGAGCAAAGCCCCGACACGGCTGACGACTACTGCACAAACTTCTAGTCGCGGAACGCGGCCGCGCCATCACCGTCGCCCGTCCGCATCGAATCAATCAACCAAAACAAACAATCGATATCAGGCTCAATCGACGCTCAATTTTTTCGTTGCTTCTCTTTCTCGGACTCGAGAAATACATTTTTCATTCGAGATCCGATGGATACGTTTGTCGCTGAATTAAATGAACGGATTGTTGTTCCCTTCGGGAATCGATTGTCGAAAATCGTTTATCGAAGATCGATTGTCGACACTCGATCATCAACTCCAAACGCGACGGAAATTTAATTACGTCCCGAATCAATGCTCGCACACTTCCAAAACATTTTCGTAACGATTACGATCGTGAAATTGAATAAATCGATACGAAAAATCGTCCAAGCGGAATGATAATGAAAAAAAAAAAAATGTTTCGTAGCTCACCGATCCGTATGATTCGTCATTTATCTTTAACGCACACCCGATATATCGATGAATAAGCAGACCAAAAGTATTATCGTAGTTAAGCGACGTAGGCGTAAGAGTCTGTGATATTTACCGATTACGCGATTAGCCCGTGGGCCCTTCGCAAAATTCTGTATCCCTTAATCACACACCGATGTTTCTTTTTCTTTATTTTTTGTTTCATTCTCTTTTGGAACGGCGAGTTCCGAAAGTTCCTGAAACTGTCGGGAGTGCGAACGATCATACGTTAGTCCTACCGATATAAATGCGTGAGATTGTATCAAGAGTAATAACAACGCCATGTGCGGAAACAAAAAATAATGCAAGAGCTGTTACACGTCGTAATTGACAATAAACAAATATATAAGAATATAAATTATACGAATTGCGACGATTGTGCTTCATTTATTCGTCACACGAGTGCGCGCCTTCGGACATTTGGCGAAAAGAGATACGGATTGTCATCATATTCTCTGATGCTTTCTGATCCGAGAGGATCTATGCGGTTCACTGAAGGATCTCGATGTTCTTCGATAATTTAACGAAACTTTACTTCGTGCGAAGATTTATGAAAATTTACCAATCACCCAACTGTCGGATGGCGTTTATGTTCTTCAAACGTGTTCGTATCCAGTCTCGAATGTATATTTGTCGACGATCGAATTCGTAACGATCGATATTAGTCATTCGATTAACGAAAAATGAAGAATTTATTTATTTCCGGTTGTCGAAGCGCGATTGGCTCAAATCGGAGGGTCGGTGATGGCGGCTTCCTCTTCAGATTGTTCTCGAATTAAAAACGAGTGGGAGGTGGGGCTTGAGGGGAAAAATGGATAAAAAAAAATAAAAAATGAAAAATGGTGTTGCAGGTGAAAGTTCGAGATGTCGAAGCACGGCTCCCGACACGGAATACGTTCTCCTCCAGGCATCACCGATATTCCATTGGGTGCCGGTGACCGACGAGCCATCGAGTTCGGACGACGGCTCCTGGAACTCGGTAAGCGAGCTGCGACGTACGAATTCACAGCGAAGCGTGACGTCACAGCGGAGCACGCGATCTACGTATTCTCACAAGAGGGTGCGTTTGCCGAGAATGAGACTCGGCAGTTTAGGAGCGAGGCCTTCCTCGCTAATATCGTCGCCACCCGTAACCCCAGAACCAACGACTCGCCCTTCAAACCCCACCGATGATCGTCCTAACCCAAACAAACCGAAAACGAGCGTTCAACGCGACACTGCGCCATCTAGCGTCAGCGATCATGGATTGAACGTGAAGGATAGCGACGCCGCCATCGTTGATTCTTCATCCAAGTGCCATCCTGATGACGACGACGATGATGACGATGACGATGATGATGACGATGATGATGATGAAGATGACGACGACGCTGACGACGACGAGTCAACGCCTCTCGTCTCCGAAATCTCAACCCCGTCCCACTCGGACTCCGTGTTCACGCGTGGTCACAGCCACGAAGAAAACAGCGATTTCTCGCCCATCTCCAGTCGCAGCGCCCCCCAAGGTGGCGAAAGATCGATCGATTTGGATTACTACGACAACGCGAGTCTCGTCGTCATCCACGAAGCGTCTGGCGAACGGACTCTCTCGAGGCGCACCGAAGACTGGGAAAATCCAGAGACGCCCGTCTAATTCGTTTCTCCGTGTAATTTAATGCTGACCGATCGACGCGCGCTCTCGCGTCCTATGAACGAACTAAAACTCCGTCGCCGACGAAATTTCTGACGAATGTATAATGTTTAAGCATTTAACGAGGATCGCCGCGATTAAGCGATAAGATAAGATAATCGAACGAGAATTATCGTTCTACTTTATTTATTGCTGTTTCAACGCAATTTTTCGAAGCAATAACGATTGGCCCAACATTTATCTTGTATATAGGTTACGCTGATGGGTGCTCTTCGAGATTTGGAAAATGAAATGAAACACCGAGGTTTCCATGTTATTTACTCGCGTTATCTCGCTATCTCGCAAATTACGACACGGTTTCTATCTTTCTTTTTCTTTTTTTTCTCAGATATACGCTGTACAGAGATATATAGGCCGTTTTGTGTTGATACGAATTACGTATTATATGGGACAATACCAAACGCGGTTTTTGCGTATTTGTTTTTGTTTTTTACGCGATTTTTGGACGTTTTATCCTGACTGAATCTTTCAACTATCGCTTGGAAGCTACCTGTGTGATTTTTTACCTCTTTAGTTTTTGGCATGACGCGTGCTTTTCTCGTTTTTCTATTTTTGTCTCTCTCTCTCTCCCTCTCTGTTCAAGATGGCGCGTAAACACGATGCGTTCAATTTCAGGGTCTAATTAAACGCGTAGCGAATGAACTTATAGTCAATTTTTCCGAGTGACGGATCTTCGTAGGCCGTTAGGATAATTACGAAAAAAACGTTCAACTCCACTCGCGAATGTGGGGGAGGTAAAAATAAAAGCGTGCCTAAGACCAGCGATTTGACGAGATTCGTTCGCGAGGTCATATTCGTGTATATTTGTACACACGCGCGGTTGTATTCGTGAAATAGGAATTGGCGTGCCTTACAATTTTAAAAAGCGTGAGTTTCGTCGTAATGTTGTTGCGCCGTTTCTATTCGTCATCGTCTAGATTGAAATGAAGAAAAACGAAAAAGACGCAAATAAAAATTTGAAAAAACTTGAGACTGCATCGTTTATTGCTGAGCGAGTATTTTTTTTTCACGAAAAAAGTGTGATTCTCGAGTGGCGCCGTCTATTCGGAGATGCGCATGCGCACAGTCAAATGAGCCAATCAATCGCGATGTTTCGAGAGTATCCGAGCGGCGCGTTGTCGAGAGCGTTCGTCCAGAGTCGTTCCGCCGATTTTTTAATCGAAAAAAAGAACGCTTTCAAAAGTGTGGTCCCATTGATCATCGTAACGGAATATCTACGAAGAAAAATTAGTTCGCGAACGGTGTAACGCGGGTATCGTAATGTCGGGTGTTTTCCGCCAGGCGTTGAACTCCATTCAACCCGATACCCACAATTCCCTCGTTATTGGTATAATAATAAGCAGCCGCAACTCGAAAACGTTCGAGGCCCGTTCATCCCGATGTAAGTTTTTCGATTATAAATATCGCGAATTTTCGTCGTTTCACGGATTGACGGAAACTTTTTCGTAGATGGAAGTGGAACGAGAGCGGTATGGTCCTTCACGTTGCGGGATTCCGAGACGGACTTCATAAACGTAACCGTTTGGGGTAGCGTCGAATTTATCAGCAAACTCACCGCGTCTTTTCACATCGGAAGCGTCGGTACGCGATTTTTCTTATTTTCTTTTCTATTTTTCTATTTCCGCTATCGTTTTCTCCCTCTCTCTCTGTTTGCTCGATCGTACGAGCGCAGTCGAAGTTATAAACGCTAAAGTCGTGACGCGGGGTGAAACCGATAAAAATGATGATTTCCGACCAACCGCGTCGAGCCCGTACGCTCTGGTCGTGAATCAAGATTCCGCGTTGATCCAAGCCCACAAGGATTGCGAGGGAAATGGCCGCTTCGAGCGACTTTTGCGAATCCCGACCAAGGACCCCGCGGGAGTTCGTTCGATCAAGAGTATTCTCGACGCAATTGATACGATGCAAGATCAACTGGTCGATTTGTTGGTCGTCGTAACTTTCGTGAGTTATCAATCGAGCTCATCATTCGGGTGTCCTTTTTTACGCGACGCGCGCCATCTATCCGCAGGTGAGCGAATCCCGAACGATCGTAACGAGAGATGGCCGATCGTTGGTATGTCGGGACTTCGAAGTTGCCGACGGATCGTGCAAGGAAAGCCTCTCATTCAAACTCTGGGAGCACGAGTTGGTCACAATTTCGGAAATGTGGGAAGCTAGGAACACGGTGCTTTTCATCGCTGACGCCCGTGTCGCTTTTGACAACTTCAAGAGAAAAATGGCCGTCACGATTGGTACGTCGTTTATTCGAAAATAGGCCGTAAAACGCACTTGCTGTTCATGCACGTTCATCCGATCCATCATCACAGCGCGAAAAACTCTGATTACGGAAAATCCGGATATGCCGAGAACCGCCGAAATCAGAAATTCCGTAAGAGCCGGAGTGGAGGATTACGCACCTCAGGATCCGTTCGCGATACCAAAACGTTTGTATCGGAAAATTACACAAATTGGCTAAACGAATTGACTTATTTATCATAAATAAATGTTTGTTAAAGCCGAAAGCATAAGAACGGTGATGAGCATACAAGAAATAGCGAAAAGGATAAATGAGAAGAAAATTCAGGAAGCTGAGAGAGTGCAATTCATGACGATTGTTTTCGCTTCTGTTACCGGCATTAACATGGCGGGAATTGCGAACAATCACGGAGGTCTCGTAACCAGATGGTAATCCGAAGATTATATAACCGCGAAAAACGAGAGAACACCTTTCCCCCACCCCACCAACTTCAGCAATTCGTTTGTCTTTTTCCACGTTCGCAGCGCCCTTTGCAAGAGAGTGATAGAGACCGGCAACGACTGTTGTATGAATCTGGAGTGTCCGTGTGGTAACGGTCGTCGGGTGCCGATCAACGTTTCCCATATTTATTTAAAGGTGAATCTGCGAGACGAGACGGGCTATCTGATAGGATGTCGATTGACGGGAACAGCTGTGGAACGAGCTCTCGATTGCACAGCTTCGCAATTCGCGGTAAATTGCCCCGCAATATTGGCATTCGTGTTTTCTTTGTTCGACTCTTCCAATCACTGATTTTACTCCCCGCAATGAAATCGTTAACCTATTTTCGCTTTAACATCCGTCGTTTCGTCGCCAAGGCGATGAATATACCAGAGCGGGAGCAACTCACGTTGAAACTTTGCTTGGAGAAGTGCGAAGTGCGTCTGCAAGTCATAGGTCCGACGACCGCCTTTCCCCGCGCTCTTTACAACATACTTTCGATAAAACGCCGCGTCGACGAGGACGAAGAAGCCGGGCAAACTTTTGACAACGAAACTCAGATTTCCACGCTTCCCCCAACTCCGCTTCCGGTATAACAGTCTATATTTCCTTGATCCACCGTTTCATCCAATTGTCTGTTTAATCGATCGAATAAATAAAGAGAAACGCGTTACTTTCCTTCCTGACCCGCGCACGCCTAGTGTTGATTCAACAGCCGCTAAAAACGACACTCGTTATTCGCCGGACCCGGTGGAACGGCTAATCGCAGCGGAGGACGCGAACCGGCGCACGATCGACTGACTTGTAACAACGAAGTAAGTTCAAAACTACGTTTGCATTGAACAGATTCTCAGAATTTCTGTATCGAGTCCAGCCCTTTGTTCGATCGCGTTTCATCGTCATTCTCCCAAAATTCAAGTTACCGATTCGCTTTGAGTAAGCCCCAAAAGCGTTTGTGTTGAAAGACGTTTCGAAAGACACATTTGATGACATTTGATTTCGTTGCTTGTAGTTATTCGATCAGCTGTTTTATCAGCTGACTCGTTCGTCCCGCGTCCCGCTGACTGTGTACCAGCCTCATTAATGGCGATGATACTTCTACAGCAACAGTGGCGTCTCGACTGAGGTCGTCGATTCTCCATTGCCGCTATCTTTGTCGTTTTTTTACGCTACTCGTTGAAAGAACCCATTTAGGTGAAACTCGACATCATCAATTCGTCCGAGTAACCCTAAGCAACGAAGTCAGATGTGCATAGAACGACGGTTCTTAATGATTATGTACCGGTTTCGCTGAAACATCCGCAAACGGTGAAAGAGGTTATACGGAAGTTGATGGAGGTTATACGCGGGGCGTTGAGATGCGCTTTGGCCGAAGAGAGAAGCGCGAATCGTGCGTCTTTGCTGAGAAAAAAACGTCCAGCTCTCGGTGATACAACCAAAAAACTGTGTTTCTTGAGTCCCGAAGATGTAGCTATTAAAGCCGAACTACTTAAGGAATCTTCGCTTTCCGCCGAAGATTACGTTTTGTTGCAAAACTCTCTCGCCAAGGTCGACTTATTTTAACGCAGAATCTCGATCAATCTTTGTCACATTTGACTCTCGTTTCAAGCGTACGTGTTTTTTTTCGTGATCAGGACCGAGCCAACATAGATAAGTTTCTCAAAGTAGACGACATCCTGGAAGCACTGGCGCAAGATTTGACTCGTGCGGATCCTGCGTGTCGGCTGCTCGCCGCCGGTTGTTGCTGCAACGTCGCATTGGGCAGCCCCAGTATTTGTGTATCACTGGTCCAGGCCATCGGACCTTACTTAGTCGCAGAATTGTATTCTCGGAACTATCCTCTCTCAGAAGCTTGCGCGCGCACCATTGGAAATATCACCGCTGGCGAATTGACTCCTTTCCAAGTTTGGTACGCTCAATCTTGCGCTCACCCTCTGACAGAGCTCGTTGCCCGCTGCAACGACTCCGCCTTGCCGTCCGTTGCTTACGCCTTGAAGCATTGTTTGCGCGCTGGACGTGGCGTTTTCACGTAAGACAGATCAGTTGCTATTCTTCCATTCTTCATATTTCTGCGCTCCACTTTTAAATATTTTCTTAATTGTCCGTTCTTCCTATATTTATAGGAATGAGCAAATAGTGAAGCTCACGGATGCTCTGGTCAATCGCAAAACCTTTCCCCAGGATCGAGAGAGTTTGTGGACCCTCGCACTCCTCTCGTCGAGGGAATCCTCCCACGAGCGGCTTCTCTTAGCGATACCAAAAATCCTGCGGATCTTGTGGCAAGTTCTTGACGATCCGGACTGGTCAGACATTGAACAGGTGACTAAGGATGACCAAGGATGAACTTTGACATTTGAAATTCCCCGATACATTAAGAAATTGTCCGCAATGTTCACCGTTCGAGCAGGTGGCGCCAGGGATCAGAATTCTTGGGAACAGCGTTGCGGAACCATCCGGAAGAGCAGCGGATATGTTTCTGGCCTCCTCGTCTAGCGACAACGTCGCATCGTTTCTTAACAAATTTCTCTCTTGGCCCGAGCGCTGCGTGCGGAAAGAAACGCTCTGGCTTCTCGGCAACCTTTACACCCATCGCCAACCGAACATTCGGACGAAGGTTGGAACGAATCTAATTCCGTTGTTGGGCTCGCTGCGAGACGAAGGGTGATTCATCGCAAAGAGGTTTGGCACATATTCATTTATCACAAGTTACAATGTTTATTCGTCATTTATTACGAAACGTGATCAGGGGAAGAGGGCAGGACAAAGGGGAGGAAGAGGAAGCAACAAAAAAACGATTAACGATAGATAAAACGTATTACAAAGGTGAAAAATGTGCACGGTACTTCAAAACTTGAGTCCCGTTGATGAAAATCTTTTGGTGTGTACTCCATACTCCCGATACTGATTCGGCACCTCGTCGACGCATTCAACCTTCACTACGTTGAAGTACAGCTTTCCCATGATTTCGGCGGTGCGACTGGAGACTTCCTTCAGGCAGCGATACAGCCTGTTGTCACAGGCGCAGTGGGATCTTTGGAAGAGTGTATAGATATATGAACATGGATAATGGAAAACGGTTTTCATTTTCGACATTGTTCGACGCTCGAAAATGATTCTCTGTTTACTCACTTGCTGTAGAGAGAGTTATTCGTCAGGTTGTATCGCGTTCTCTGGGCCCGAATTTTCACCGGGCACAAATCGTGCGTTCGGCAACATCTGAAAAAAACATCTAGGCTCAAACATACAAGTTTGGTAGAGTTTCAACGCGAATGTTCTTCGAGCGATCACCTGTCGATATCCGCTTGGGCTCCCAAATCGTGATAGTCCGAAGCGACGTCACCCGTTCCGCACCACTTTGTGCCTAATCGAAGAAATCGAAAGTTTTGCCGATTAATCAAGTTAATTCTTCATTATTTACCATCGAAAGAGTCGAACCTGCTATATTGGAAGGTTCTCGCGCACGCACCTGGTAAAATTCCGGAGAGCAAATTTAAAGCGTTTGCCCCGATCTCGTTCGCTCTTTCGAAGGTACCCTTGGCCGCGTCGCCGCTTTCGGCCGCGAACATACTTCGCATCCTGTCGAATTGTTCGCAACGATCCATCAGACCAGTCATCTGCATAAACGTCACTTCCGTTGGCCTTACCAATCTCGACAAATTCCTTAGAATCTCCTGGAGCTCTTTAGGCTCGCTGGAAAAAAAATGGCATTACGTGGATATTTCCTTAAAAGATTCGTAACTTTAGAAAAATTATTTCCTTTCACGGAATCGTCACCGCGGTCGCTACTCCTCAAAGATTTTCTTAATTTCATCGACGCTGTCGCCTCACGAGAACATTGTTTTCGAGTATCTTGTCTGGTATAATAAAATAGTGTTCCATTTTCTTTGAACGATCTGTTTCTACATTTTTTTCGTCGTTAATTTCTGTCCATGTAGTAATATTTTTTAGTTAATTCGAGAAAAAGGAAAAGGAAAAATTTGTCTTTTCTATTCCTGTGCACACATATTTTAACCGAGAAATCATTCTTTTTTCTACGCGTATTTTTACGCGCTTCTTATTCTATTATCTGACAAGGTTAAACGAAATATGAATTTTTAAATAAAAGAATAGGTATTATCGAGGATGAGTTGAATTATCATCAATTTTTGAATAACTACTCGTGTAAACCTCAGAAAGTAACGTGACTAAGGGGGAATTCTGGAGGAGCGGAGATTTTTCTGATACATATATTGATTTGGATTTTTCCTCGCTCGAGTCGAAAGGATTTATGCAAGAATACAATATTACCTTATTATGATTATCGCGTTATGACGTTTCGTTTATAAATCGGTAAAAGGAATTGAAGTTAATGAGAGTTTAAGATTTTTCTGCTAAGGATTCTATCAGGAGACTTTGATCTGATCGTTGTGGATTCTGTTGGTTTATTCCGGATTATACCGCGAGAGTTTTTGCGCATAAAAAAATAATTTTATCCGACAAATCGAGTAACCAAGTTTCCATAAATATTCGGAAGTGCAATTTTCTCTAAAAAACGGGAAAACCAAACAAACCCAAACAAACACAGAAAAAATCGGTGCGAATCGGTTCGAAATGACACTCGCGAATATTTATTCAAGTTTTTAGCGATTTTCACTAATATTTGGGTTTCGAATAAATTCGAATTCAGAACCCAAACAGGCCCCCGAATGAACCGTTAAAAAAAGACGAACGAACAAACCGAAAGAAATTTAAGGAGACAGAGTGTACTCACTATCCTTCGACGATGTCACAATTGTTGATTTCATTGTTGCGATTGACATCGACGACGGCGACAGTTTGTTCGTGATAATAAACGGCGCGATTGAGTCCGGAGGAAAAAATTTGTGAACTCGGTGCAACGCCTCTGAGTCCCTTGTACGTACTTCGAAGAACGAGAGGTTGTTGGGTGCTAGTAGCGAAGATCGTACCGAGGATCAACAGGGCCACCTCCGTCGAGATCATGTCCTTATCGACTGACGAGAGTTCGCCTCGTAACGTCGATCGTCAACGTTCTCATCCTCCTACTACTTCGAACTCGCTTGTTCCATCACGCTTTTTTAGATTAACGAAAATCGCGGGGGATACGCGCGTGCGCGCGTTTACGATGTCAACGATCGTTCGTTGGGACGAATTTTAATCGAAAAATCGTCTCGATTAATCTTCCCTTTTAGAACTTAACGTGCCGATATTTCGTTGAATCGCGCGAATAAGAATTATTGACTTTGGAACGCCGATTGTCGGGTGAAAGTTATCGAGCGTTGGGACGATCGGTTCGCACGGGGATATCGGTGGATATCAAGATCGTCGACACGAACTCTTTTCTTCTCGTCGTCAACGCGTTTCCGGGTTTTTATCGAATATCCGTATCGTCGGGTTCCTGAACGTGACGAGAGTATAAATCGTCAAGCACTCGTCTCGTTTCTTCTTACAGAAGTCTCTCGATAAGAGCGCGATCGGTTGCAGCGCTTCCTTATCATTATCGCAACGAAAAAAAATCGTCCCTCTTGATTTTATCGCGAAATATCGCGTCGTTTTCAATTTTAACGATTTTTTTTTACCGATTTTTACCGATTTTTACCGATTTTTGCCGATTTTAACGAAACGCGAAGGCGGCTTCGATCCTCCGTCAAGATCGAGCGACGAAAGACGTTCGAGCGTCCAGACGACACTGAAGAAAAAAAAGAGTTTCGGGCCGGCCTATCACCTTGGGTACCGATCGATTTCCCGTGAATAAAAAATCGCGTTCGACCAGCGGGAGGCGAAGAGAAAGGTAAGGGGTCAGCGGTGGAGGGGCAATAGCCACCACCGAGGTGATCCTTGCGCGTAACGATATTGCGACGACCGGTCTTTAAGAGCATCGGGGGGCCCACTTTTCCGAAGGTGGGGATTACGAAAGTGGAACGTCGCGCTAGCGCTCAGCAAAAGAGGCGAAACGAGAGAGAAAGAGGGAGAGAGAGAGAGTGAGGGAAAAAAAAAGTCGGCCAAACGATTACACTCGCGGCGAGTGCTGAGCGCACTTTACACGTCCGGAAGACTGGGAATACTGAAAATGGATTATCTATCGAGCAACGGTCGACGATACCTCAACGCTCTCGTCCATTCTAATCCGGTCTTCACGATCGATGTTGCACGATTTGGAACAAGAAAACAAACAGGATAAACAAAAATTTCAAACAAACCCAAACAAATACAACCGTTGGAATTTCGTCTATTTAAAAAGTACCAGATGATATCGAGAACCGAATTAACCCAAACAAACCCAAATAAATCTAATCAAATTTAAGTGTTCTAATCTCGTCTATTTAAAAAGTTTCAGATAATATCGAGAAACCTACAAACCCAAACAAATATAATGAAACTCATGTGTTCTAATCTCGTCCGTTAAAGAATTTCCAATTAATGTCGAGATCAAACCCGGATGTGCTGTTAATCACGCTTTTCATTCTTTCATTCCTTGACCCGCGAGACAGTCGGATAACAGAGGACAAAAACGGCGAATCTCCGCGCGTGCAAAAACGTCTCGAGTATTCTCGTCGCGCAATCGCGGTGTATCCTTGAGTATAAATTCCCGTCTTCGTCTAGCCGCGATTAGCGAGCAGATATAATATTTAAAATTAAAAAAAAAAAAAGAAAAGAAAAAGAAGAAAAAGAAGAAGAAGAAGAAACGTTAACAACGAAAAGTGCAACGAATCGGAAAAGAAGAAAATTCAACACGCGTTTTCCATTATTCCAGATTCTTGACGTTTTAAAACGTAGAATTTATTTACCGATGAATTTATCATTTCAGTTTTTAATTCTCTCGAATTAAAAAGAAAAAAAGAAGAAAAAGAGAAAAAAAAAAAAACACGACGACGGATGTACGTTCGCGGACGTTTGGACGATGAAGCAGAAAAAAATTGTGTCTTTCTCCGTCTGGCGTTATCGGAATGTTCGCCAATGATTTTTTTTCCCTCGATTTTTGACGATGAAAATGACTCGTCGATTTGGTCGCGATTTCGCGATGATTCCTCATTGATGATTGGGCTTGACGGATTGTTGAGCTTGTGGAGGGTTGTTCTGTTTGCTCGCGAGATTGATGGCGTTGTATTGGGAACCGGTACGATTCGCGGTCGTGAGGGTGATGCTTATCGGAGTTGCGTTCAAGAGCTGGAGTCTGACCGGGCACTGTCGGTAGCCTGTTGGAATCATTGATTTCATTAAATCACCGATAAACTCAAACAAACCCAAACAAAAAAAAGGAAACTTTAAAAAATGAAAAAAAAAAAAATGGGAGAGAAGATTGGAAAAAAGGCAAGGGAAGATTACCAGCGTGATGAGGACCGGAGCAATGACAACAAACCGGGCTATTTCGCGGTCTCGGACAAAATTCGACGCTGTGAGGTTCCCCGCAGCGTACGCAGCGCGGCAAATGACGGCAGTTAGCAGCGACGTGCCAAAATCCCTGGCATCGATAGCACTGCAGCACGCCATCGCCCTGTTGCCCGAACAGGGATGATTCTCCTGGATTTCGAGCTCCTGTTGGACCACCGGTTGGACCGACCCCTTGATTCGGTACACCGTTCCCGGAAGTCGTCGCGTTCCCTCCGTTTCCGGTACCCGTTCCTCTCCACCAACGTTCCGGAACCGCGCTGAATCTCGCCGCCCCGAAGAAATCCAAACCTTGTCGCAAAACGAGCTCGTAGTGATCGGGGTCCAAGATCTACTTTTTTTTTTTTTTTTTTTTTTTTTCGACGACGAAGTTTCGAGTCCAGATTTGTGACATCGGTTCGTTAAATTAATTGAGTTAATGATTATTAATCGTTTGGTATTTAATTAATTGAGGAATTACGTAATTAATGAAATATTTAAGGGATTGGGGGATTATATAATTAATGAAATAATTAAGGGATTACGTAATTGATTAAGGAATTAATGGATTACGTAATTAATTAAATGATTGAGGGATTACGTAATTAATTAATCCGAAAATAATTGTGCGTGATTAAAAAAACGTAAAAAAAAATCATTTAATAGAAGTGCAATTCCGAAAAGTGAAAATAAGTTTACTTTAAAAAATAGTCGAATAGTAAGGACTGTTTTTTTTTTTGTGTAGATAATTTCTCGGGGATTTGTTAGTTCAAGTGATTAAGGAATTAATTATGAAATGTGATTAAAGAGACGTAATTAAATAAATGTAATTAATAAATTAATAAAGAAATGAAGGAATAAATAAATTGAGGATTCTTTGGCGGTTTACCTCGACACGAACGTACTGTCGCAACCGTTCGATACTTCCGGTCGCTATTCCCTGTTTGGCGAAGGCGGAACTCAGATCCTGGAGAGGAATGGCCCAAGGAGCGTCGCGCAAAAGGACCGCTTGACGATACCGCGAGTCCCGAGCCGAAAAACGAGCCACCTGTGAAAAAAAAAAAATTCGAAATCTCGGTACTTTTGCCGATTAAACGAATAACGATTTGATAATTTCCGTTTATAATAATAATATTGTAATAATGATACAGGAGCGTTGCATACTTGAACGGGTCCGTGAAAAACGCGCGCGAGATCGCCTCGCTGAAGCAATTTTTCAGCATCGGTTTCTCTAGCGAAAGCGGCTATCAAGCCGCACGAAGTTTCGGAAACTTGCCAATCGGCGAGGGGACCGGAAGTCCGAATAGCATTTTCCAAATTCGTTCGGGACAGCTCGTTCGTCGATTGGCTCGTTGAATTATTAGCTCGGGATACATAGAGGGAGCACGCGAGATCGACCTCGTTGTTACTTCCGGCGACGTTGGCGATTTCGCCGTTAGGACGAGGTTGAGGAAGAAGCTTTCTTCCCTCGGAATCCCATCGATGTCCATCGATTTCCGAGTCGTCGTCAGGCTTTTCGGCGAATATCTTTTCATCGTTCGACTCGCCCTCCATCCTACGCGCGATCCTAACCTTCGCCTTATCCTGTTCCCCGAAATTCCGATCGACAGCAATTTTATCCATTTTGGAAAAATTCGTTTGGGTTTGTTTGGGTTTGAGGAAACGAGCGATCGATCGATTCATCGTCGTCTGGATTACGACAAGAGAGCTTCGATCAAATAGACCGAACGGAAAAACAAATCCGCCCTTGAACCCTAATTTAATCGCGAAACTTTTAAGGTTACGTCACTGTCAACGCGACGTTTCGTTATGCATGAACTATCGTTTTGACTCGTGACGATCGAGTCTCTGGTGTCGTACGCCCCAAAATGTCTCAATCCGCCTTCTTGAAAACCCAAAGAACTTCTCTTCGATTTACCTTCGTCCTCTCCGTTTCCGTCTTCGTTTCCACTCAAATTGAAATAACACGCCGGGCACCGAAAGACATGGCCCAGACCCGGCGCCATTCGTTCCTCACTTTCTTTCACGATCGCAACAATACTCGAGCTTTCGTGTCTTTTGTCCTACGAGAAATCCATTCCTCGATCGCTACAGCTACCAATTAAGGGAACGACGAACACGTTGGAAACTTTTGTTACGCGGCACCTCGTTACGTCGGTAATGACAATTTTGGGATTTTGCGTTGCGAGTGATTACCGACGGATGGCGAGCCTCGCGCGCGAATTTGGCCGCGATCTCTACGACCTTCTCTACGACCTTCAAATTTCGTGATTTTTAAGATTCCGGAAAAGTGGCTGGGGTAGTCGAACATTTCTTTTTTCTGTTTTAAAAGTATTAAAAGGGTATATTTGATCGGAAATTTTATGCTGATTATGAATATCATAGAATTTTTGTCGGAAGCATGGAACGAAGCAAAGAAAAACGTGTTTTAAGGTGTTTTTTACAATTTTTTAATAGAAATTTTGGGTTTTTGGGGAAATTAATAGCAGATTCGTGTTCAGGGGATCAAATTACATCGTAAAGGACCTATTAAAAAAATATTAAAAATCAAAATTTTTTTTCGATTTTTGGGCAAAATACATTT
>JAPYZI010003215.1:0-36590 GCA_030523105.1 Ophioninae sp. A BG-2022a | reverse complement strand
CATGTAAGGAGCCCACTCTACGACCTTTTGAAATTTCGTGATTTTTGAGATTTCGGGAAAACGGGCCTGGGAGGTCGAAAAAATTTTTTTTCCGTTTTTAAAGTATTAAAGAGGTCTATCTGATCGGAAATTGGCCGCTGATTACGAATATGCCTGAGTTTTTGCCGAAAGTACGAAATTATACTGGGAAAATGGAAAAAAAAAACCGTTTCTAGAATATACATATATATTTTTTTAAAACATTTTTTCTAGAAATGGAAAGTTGACATACGTAAGCCCCCTAAACGGGAGTGTCCGATTGGTTGCCTTTAAAAATGAATAATAATTCAGGGGAGAGGTTGAAGACGAAGCAAGGTCGTGGATCCGGTATTCTCTCGGAACATTGTGGACCTATAAACACGGGTGTCACTCGACACTGCCTTTTTTAGATTCTTTTTCTCTGGCCCGTTTCGTACCATCCTCGACCTTCTGAATCACCAAACTCGTTCGGGATTAATATGTCGCGATCATCCGTTGCGTTCGTTCAAAACATCGTAACGTTTTAAAAACAAAAAAAAAATAAATTTAAAAAAAGGATCGTTTCCCTGTCGTTTGACGAAAAAATTGGTTTCCTTCCTGTCCGGGAGTTGCAGTGGCACGGGGCACACTCGTTTCGATTCTCCCTGCATTATTCATGCCGATTCGCCAATTATCGTGACGACGCGTGTCCTCGTCGGTGTTGAACGTGTAAAAATACGTCACGCCCGCGGTCTCTTGCAAAAGAGCGATCGCAGGAGAGAGAGAGAGAGAGAGAGACGTTTCTCTGTGTCTCTCTCTCTCGTGCGAACATGCACACGCGTTAAATCGTCCACGGCCGAATCGCCCGGGAAACTTATCGGCTCGGTACACGCACGCGATCAGAATTTTTCGCGGAATGAAAAATTATTTTGCGTTCTCGTTTCCACCGAGGATTCGTACCCTCCTCCCTCGTCTCAACGTTCACAAATTTTCAATTTCATTCTATTAAAAAAATTAATGTAAAATATGTATATATATAATAATTATATCATTATTATGTACTTTTTGTATGCATATGTATTATATAATGATTATTATTATTATTACATATTATTTATAATAATAATAATAATAATAATAATAATAATAATATATTCTATATAATTCACAATTATATAATAATCGAAATTTACAATAATTTACAATTAATATCTTTATTTTTTAAATTATTATTATTATTATTATTATTATTATTGAATTTTCCATGGAGTTCAATTTAAATAATTGAATTATTGTTTATTGTTTTGCGACAACCGTCAGAGGAAAGAGAAAACTTACTGAAACAGCGCCAGGTCATAAAAATTCGTTTCAATAGACGACCGATTGATCCTCACGAAGCGGGAGAGTTTGCGGTTGAAGACGAAGGCGAGCGTGGGCGGCCTCGTAGCACGCGATATCGTATTATTCCAGTCTGTTTGACAGCGAGGCCGCCGAGAGGCCGTTCCAAAACTTTCATTCATAGAACTCCCCGTGCGAACGCTAATGTTGCAATCCCCCCTCCCCCCCCCCCCGTCCCTCTGGTATTTTCCTTTTCTCGATTTTCTGTATCCATTTGTCTTTGTCACTCCCGTCGTAGGTCGCCGTTCGATAGACTCTCATTGAGGCCCGCGCCGATACGAAGATCGCGTGGGTCGACGCCCTCCATTCCCGTTGTTGCGCAAGTGATTTTGGTCTTGACTGATTCCCGGGCCAGGTTTATGTCGCAACGCTCTTCGGTGATATTTTTTCGTTATTTCTATTTTCACGGCGTGTTTTGGGTTACAGGGTTTCATTGATGGCGTTTGAGGATCCCAGGTTGGAATGGTTTTGTTGATGGCGTTTGAGGATTTCAGGTTGGAATGGTTTTGTTGATGGCGTTTGAGGATTTCAGGTTTCAATGTTTGTTTGGGTTTGGAAATCGAAGGTTCCAATGTTTGTTTGGGTTTGGAAATTGAAGGATCCATTGTCTGGGTTCGGAGATTCAAGGATCCATTGTTTGGGTTTGGAAATTCAAGGATCCATTGTTTGAGTTCGGAAATTTAAAGATCCAATGTTTGTTTGGGTTTGGAAATTCAAGGATCCAATATTTGTTTGGGTTTGGAAATTCAAGGATCCAATATTTGTTTGGGTTTGGAAATTCTAGGATCCAATATTTATTTGGGTCTGGAAATTCAAGGATCCAATATTTGTTTGGGTTTGGAAATTCAAGGATCCAATATTTATTTGGGTCTGGAAATTCAAGGTTTCAGTGTTTTGATTTATTTCAATCGTATATCGATGTTTCGGAATATTGTAAGTCGAGTTCCATCATCAATTAACGGAGCTGTTCTTTTCTGACCCAAACAAAGCCTCGGCTTTGAGAACGCGAAATCCAATGGACCTCGTTGTTCCCCAATCACGATTGATACCACTTAAGAGGCCACGAAAAGTGCCTATTCAGCTATACGCAAGAAACGACCGCCTCGATTAATCTCGCGTTAGCTTTTTTTTTTTCTCGTCTTCCTTTTGTTTCGTTTTTTTTTTTTTTTTTTTATCGAGCCGCCAATTTTTCTTTTTATTCCTCGGCAGGCCGATTATTGAATAATCTCCCGGGGTTGGATCGGCCTTGAATTCTACGACGGTTTACTCTCGGTGGCGTCGTTTTTTGTTTCGAATTGTTTGGGTTGTATCGAGGCTGCATCCGGCTTTTATTTATCAACCGATTCTCTCCTTCGAGTCCAAATTACATCCCCCTCGTTTGTTTCCTCCGTTTCTCGATTCTTTGTCTTCTCGGTTCTGGTTCGAACGGATGTTGTGAACCGCCGTTGCGAAACGAATCTGGCATGTTCGCGCCGCGTGGATCCACTCTCGACGATCTTTTGTTTTTATGGATTTTCATGCGCCGTTGATGCCACCCAAACACCTGGGCAAACACGTTTCATCGAATTATCGGAAATCCAACTTTGAAACGCCACGAATTTTCATTTTTCATTCGCAGTTCATTTAATTATTAATTTCGCAATTGCTTCCAAATTAGTTTTGGCACTTTTGGGGTTCTAAGATAATTTCTAAGGTAAACAAAAATTTCTATGATTATTAATAACTTAATTTCGTTAAGGTATTAATTATCTTAAAAATTCGTGAACATTTTTAATTGTATTAAAATTCTCCAATACTCGTAATTATCTTTAAAAATTTCCTATGTTCTTAATTATCTCGAAAATTCTTTAATATTCATAATTATCCTAAAAATTCTCCAATATTCTCAATTATCTTAAAATTATTTAAAAAATTCTTAATTACCTTAAAAAAAAAAAAACAAGGAAGAAATACTATTTTCCTAACTTGCGAAAGTTCCCAATTTCGGAGTCGTGAAATCCGAAACTAATGGATGATTAATCGACCGATAAAAAGCATCTCTATCGAAAAAGTGAAAATTTGATGACCATCGATTAATCGTGGGTTGATAAAAAACGATTGTAAGGATGGAAGCAGGGCATCCTGTTTGTTCCAGCTCGTGACAAAGGAGTCGTAACGTATCAACCAAGTGGCAAAGTTTCGTTCATCAACGGCTTATATTCTCTATTCAACTGGCTTCTCCTTTCGAGGCAGTTTGTTTAACTTTGGGTGTGTCTTCCTGGCGTTGGTTTTTCGTGTTTTCCTTTTTTCTTTTTGTTCAATGATAGGCGCAAGCCGCGCGCGGCTGTTGTTACCATCCGAAAGAGATCTGGGGTAGAAGAGGAGGTCCCTGGAGTATAAACGAGAAAATAAAAAAATAGAGGGGTTCAGGGGAGGGGCAAAGAGGAGAGAAGAGAATCCGCTGTTTGCTTACGTCGTTGATATCACAGGCTGCGCTTCTCGGAAGACTTTCTTCCTCTCCCCCTCCCCTTCTTCTTCTTCGTATCCTCCATCGTTTGCTTTCGTTCAACCTCCCCCCCCTCCCCCCAACTTTTTAAATACTGTTTTGCCTCGTCTCGTCAATCTCGAACTTCCGTTCTCGGATTACTTTTGGTTCTTGGATCCGGAGATCCTTGGCTCTACCATTTTTCTCGGGATGTGTACGAAGCGTGCAGCCCCAAGTGTGTCCAGCTGCAGCGATGTGATATCCCTTTATATCAAAAGCTTTGAATATCCAGCAGTGCGAAATTCCAAATTCCAAACGTTACTTAAACCTGGCGCGTCGTTTTATCGTTACTCGTACTTGATTGTCACGTATGACGAACGAACGTATGAAGATTTAACAATATCGTTAAATAACCAACGAAAGAACGAAACATCAACAGCTATCAGTGATATAACATTGCCGAAGAAATAGTTTCCTCAGGAGAACGAGAACGTAGTCAGAAACATAGTTGGGGGGAGCATGAGATGATTAATGATTCCATTCAGCTGCCGGAAGTCTTGATACGAAGCGACAGCGTAGGACTCCGATTCTCCCTCTTACTAGCCCCCATAAACTTGTTTTTTTTCTTCTTCTTCTTTCTTTCTTTTCTTTTATTTCAATCTCTATCGCTCTCTATCCCACTCTACAACTTTACTCGTCTCGTTCATCAAACCTCTTTACCGATTCCTCGGCTGGAATCCCCAGCAATCTCGCCCGATGATGATGATGATGATGATAGCTCCGTTTGGCCCGAGGATCGAGAGGATAGTCCCATTTACGGATCGCGTGAGTCACCGGTGCGGTTTTGGATAACCGACTTGCAGCTAACCCAGACCAGTGGCTATTGATCCAAACTCTACGCGTACTCGGGATCCGCAATAAGACTACCGACGAAACGGGAGCAGCGCCCCTACTGAAAGACCCTCTATGATCCAAATTGTCTCGTTGACCAATCATTTTTATTTGATTTTTATTTTCATTTCATTTTTATTTGATTTTTATTTTATTGAGTTTTTTTTAAATTTATTTTATTTTATTTTTTTCGAAAGACAATTCGAAACAATCAATTTGCGCGAATATTTTTTTTTCTACGAACCGAAGTTCTACAACGAAGATGTCTTGAGGCATCCAAAAGAACAAACTTGATCACCGTCCCGAAGACTTACCTCCGTTGAATCAACCAATTAGCCGTACCCCCCGACTATCCGATCATTCGTATCGTATCAATTACAAGCTCCCATTCCGAAATCCTAAGATTCCAGTTTCTCGTTACTTTTGCGGCATAGCTCGAGATGCGTTTTTGCCCAGGAGTGGATCGCAAAAAGCGGTTGGTAGTATGCCAGGTATGCCGCTGGTTTTATTTATTTATTTATTTATTTTTTTTTTGCGCATTTTTATTCACTTTTTTTTTTCGTTAAACAACATATTCGAACGGAGGATATTTATGGGCGCGTATATTTCGTCGGCGAGATGAAACCACGGTGTTGGTACGTTGCGATACCAAGTTATGTATCTCAGATCCATCGTCGATAAGGCTCGCTTCCTTGTACGAGGAAGCTACCACACGATGTTTCGCGTTGAAGGTCCGCATCGATTACCAGCTATCTCTCTCTTTCTCCCTCGATCCACTTCCCTCAAGCTGAACGAAAAAAAAAAAAAAAAAAAAAAAACGACAAACAAAAATACTGGAGGAAGAAACTTGATGCGATGAAGAAGCTCCAAGTACACTGCTGCACCAACCTGTAGTTGGACCTGTGGTCATACGTTTTCCACGCACGTTTTTTTTTTTCTTTCTTTTTTTCTTTTTTCTTTCTTCTGTTTCGAATTAGCCATTGATGCAAGGATAGAAGTTGCCCGATGAGACGAGGGACTTCCCAGCTGCACTCATTAACTCGTGAAAAGGATACGAAACGTCTAGGAAATCTAGGAACTCTAGGAAGCCTATGGGAAACGATATTCCTCCTTTCGTGCTGGTTTCCTCAAGCCTCAGCTTCACCTGGTTCAACCTCCAACGATCTCCTCGTCTCCTCTGTGCTCTTTCCTTCTCTACTGACTTGTAGGAAACTCCGAGGCTCCCTGTGGGTGTACAGAGTACGATAGAGAACCTCGGTGATGCTTGGAGAACCAGCTTACAAAAAGAACCAGCAAAAGCTGTGCGCCAATCCGTTATTACGTGTCATTGTCCACGTACTGGCGCGCACACGTTTCTTTTCAAGACTTCTTAGGAGTGTTTCTTTGGGAATTCTGTAAAAATAAAAAGGATCACCAACGGAGGTGAACGATCAATTGCACTGCTGATCGGACTAGGTGGTCTGGAGTTTCGTATCTTGGATTACAAAGATGGATAATTGATACTTCACTGAAGCTTTGAACATCGAAATGAAACCTTTTTTTTGGTTGGATTTTAATTCTGGACTTTTTTTGGATTTGGATGAGTTTGGTTGGGCTTGGAAACTGGTGGATAATGAAGGATTTGACGACTAGGAATGATGAATCGATTAACCGGGCAATCCAATATTGCATCTTTGAACATCGAAATGAAGTTCTTTTTTCTTGGATTTTAATTCTGGGCTTTTTTTTGGATTTGGATGAGTTTGGTTGGGCTTGGAAACTGGTGGATGATGAAGGCTCTGACGTCTAGGAATAAATGAATTCATCACCTGGGCCATCCAATATTGCTTCTTATCATTAGATTTGAAATTTTATTTTGTAAACTTCGATGTTTTCTCATCACTTTGCCAATCGAAATTTTCGAAAGTTTTGGATAACTATTGAATAAATAGAAAAATGAAAAAGTAACAAAGAAGACAATGATAGCCTTCCTACGATGACAACTTCGATGTCATTATTCGTCATCGTTGATTAATACTTTCCATTCTCTGAGCTCCATTTGTGGGCTTTGTTTCTTCAATCTAGGAATAACCATTCGGTGATTTTTATTCGTATCGTGATTCACGTTCCGAGACTCGGAAACGGAAATGTTTACTTCTTTCCGTATATGTCCGGCAGGAGAGAGGGAGAGTAGGTTGGATCGATGTTCCCGTTTAGGCGTTTCAATTTTTTATTTGAATATCGTATACTGTAATAGGCCGTTGGTTAATAGCTCGTCGTAAACTCGGATAAGTATAGTATCCGCACGCGTATGACCGAGCGATAACGTTCTCCAGTTCCTACAACTTTTCCCACGTACGAACAAAGTGGTAAACTGCACGCGTTCAATGCCATAACTCATTTTGCTGCTGCCGCTTCCATGTTATCTTTACACGCGTGTGCGTAACGCAAACTCGAGGACAGTGGCGTTTTATTGGGTGCGTAGGAGCATACGGATTCGTGTACATTCATTTCTCTCTTCTGGCAATTTTCGTCGGGCTGGGCTTTACGTTTTATTATTTTGAATTTTATATGTATTTTTTTTTTTAATTATTCAAACATCTTTTCAATTATTAATTTTTCTTCGAAACGAAACAAACCCAAACAAGTGGTTGCTTGAATCAATTATTCTGAGAACCTAAAGAAACCCAAACAAATTCCGGAAGAAATAACGTCTCGTAGCCCAAATAAACCCAAACGAACAAATCTAAGCAAACCCAAACAAACCCAAACAAGTGGAGGCTTGGATCAATTATTCTAAGAATCCAAACGAACCCAAACAAATTCCAAGGTAAATATTTTTGGCCGAACGAACCCAAACAAATGATTAATATTTTTTTCCAAAGAAAAATTACGTTTCGTTTGGGTCGTTTGACAAACCTAAACAAACCCAAACAAACGAGCAATTGTTTTTTTTTCTGTAAATTCCAAGAGAAATTACGTGTCAACCGGGAATGTTTGCACGGTTATTTTTATTTCTCCGAATTAGGAGCGCTTTCGTGTCACAAGGCCATCCTTGGGATGGTTTGTAATATTTAAAAATAAAAAAATATAAAAAAAAATACGAAAGGAAGAAACGAGGGCGCATTGCGGACGGGACTTTTAGGGTTTCTGATTACGAGTTATTTGTCCGTGGATTCGAGATCCTGCTGGTCGACCACAATTCCTCTCGCGCGTGTTTTAAGGGGTTACGAAAAAAAGCAAACAAAAAACAGCAAATTGTGCAAACATATTTTCAACGAATTCTCCGCGTTACGAATGTTGTTTATGACGTATGGTATTGTCGGAGGATGTGGTGGTCGAGCCTCCACCTCGTGTACGACTGTAAACTCGGACGTTTCGATTCACGCTTTTTTTTTATTATCTTAGATATCCGTTTTTTTTTAGTAGGCCGTCCTAAATAATCCAAGGCTTCATTATCGCATCATTTTACGAGCGAGCGTTTCCAGTTTGAGCTTATCCACGAAATAAACATCGTAAACCCAAACAAACCCAAACAAATCTACCCAACACGAAAATTTGAATATTAAAAAGAATAATTTCGAAACTTAAGAATGTAGAAATTTAAAAAAATACTGAAATAAATTTACTCGGTACTAAAACACGGAAATGAAAAAATTCATGAATTTTTTTACTCATTTTTTATTATATTAAAAATAAATGTTCATTGATTTCCATTATTCAGCAGAATAAATTCAATTAATGTAAAAGATAAACGTGAAAGTTGTTTTATTAATGATTATCGTAATAAAAACAAAATTAATATTGAATAAAAAATAAAATATAAATAAATATGTGAAAAATAAAAGTAATGAAATATTCGAAATAAAATGAAAATTTGGAAATGATAAAAGCGGATATAAAATGATAATAACAATGTTAATGATAAGATTTCTCGTTTGGAGAGTAGCCACACGAAAAGGCGGAGAGAGAGACGAGAGAGGCGATCCGGTCGAGCAAGCTTCTCTCCCCCGTTTCATAAGGTGTCTCAATTTCAGAGGCCAGACCCGTGCCAAACATTCTCGCTGTGCGTCTTTATGGCGTTCACGCGTATGCATCATTCTACCTCGGTGCGTGCCGGTTTGTTTCCCGGCCTCATGCTATATACGGAAACAAGTACAATTATTGGTCATCCCATAATAATTGGCAGTAACCCTCCCCGTCAAAACAACTTCGATTTAATAACGCGGGCAGATCGAGTGAGAAGACGTGATTTTTTATTATCTCCAAGTATGCATCCTTGGAACGCAACGAAAGTTCTTCGCATTTTTATTTCTTTATTTTCATTATTTTTTAAACATTTTTTAAACATTTTATTTGTTTAACGAAATTTATTCGAAGTTCACTATTTCGGAATAATAATATTTTTTTTTTTTCATAAAAAATAATTAAAGGAAACGTCAATAATCGAAAGTTCTTTGGGTTTCGTATTAACAACGTCATAAATATTTAAACATTTCAATAAAAAATCAATATTCAAAATAAATTTGTATATGAAGGTATAAATATTCATATTTTTATTTTTAGATTTAATATAATCAATTTAATATTAATAATAATAATAATAATAATAAATCATAAAACAAAATACAAATACGTTACGTTAATACTAATGTATTAATAAATTCAGAATATTCATAATAAATATGAACAAAATTAATAAAAAATAATATTTTAATAAAAGTTTGGGTTTATTGAAATTTGATTTAAAATTCACAAAAAAAAAAAAAAAAAAAACAAATACAAATTCAAGAACGAGAACGAAAAAAGGAAATCATGAATTTTCATTGCACGCTGATATGCTGCAGACTTACATTTTTTTTTTGTTCTTCTTTTTATTTTTTCGAAAACCTGAAGTTTTTGTTCGAGCGTACGTTCCAGCCCAACAATTCGTTTGGGTTTATTCGAAGGACGCAAGATATATTTCGAACCTAATTCCGGTGTGAGTTACGAAAGAGGCCGATACAAAACGTGCTTTCTCCAAGCTCTCTTTTACTCCCGACTCGTTTTGTTTTTCACTCGTACATTTGAAGCAGGTTGCCCGGTCGTTACGCGGATTTCGTCGGCCCACAAGATCGGTGCCCGTTGCGCCCACGAGTACATCTCGCGCGCGCCTTCCGAGTTCTGACCTTATTCGGACACCTTACAACCTCGCCCACCGAGATATACCACCTCTCACACCCTTTCAGTTTCCTTCTCGACCAACCCTCCCCTCCTGCCCCTCTCCCTCCTCTTCGCTCGACTAGACCATTGTCGATTTCGCAAACGCGGACAAGTTTCAACCACTTTTCGCCTACGTCGTATCACCAAACCCAAACAAATGCCACCCTCCGATATTATCAATTTTATCAAAGTTTTTCCTCTTTCATCAACCTCATCAGTTTTCGGACTCGTCGATCTTTGACCCAAAACTACTTTTGACGTAACACTAAAATCACAACCTATTTTCTACCTTGAAGCCCAAGATTATTTATTTATTTTTAATATTCTTATTTTTATTATTTTATTATTGATTTTTTTAGTGTAATTAATTTGTTATTATTATTTATGTTTATTATTTTAAGATAAAAGCCACTTTTAACAAACAAGACTTTTGTCTTCAAATAAAAAAATACTTCCAACAATGATATAGTTGAAAGTTAAACTCAAAAAAAGTATAAATTAAAGCGCCGATTTTTAATCAACGATACAAAATTAAACGTGTTTGGGTCACGTTTGAGTTTCCTCGACGCGGCGAAAAATTCTTTCATACGGAATTTATTTTCCGTCGTTTTTCAACCTTTTTGACCTTGACGCCAGCTGGTATCCGTTTAAACCCAGGAAATTGCGAATTCCTGAGATTCGCGGGAAACTTTTCTTTCGCTGTTTTCTTACGGTCGACAGTTGGGAATTTTCACTTTCGACGAGGTCTCGTATTCCCTCTCGCGATACCTTGGTATAACGTCCAAGTCGCGTGGACGATGACGAGAGCTGCGCCGCAGTCCATAAAGAAACACGTTACTTTTACCGTCGAGAATTATATGTATATATATATATTGTAGCACTTTATGTAGGAGACTTACCGCAATGGCTGAATCGAAAGTACGTTTTGCAATGAGAAGACAATCCAGTGGCGCGTTAAGCACACGTACAGATCGCTTCAAATCCTCGAAATTTTGAAGCCTCAATCTTTGAAATTCAAAAACCAAAAAAAAAATTCATTTCCCTCAAATTATTTTCCAAACATCAATTTGTCAAAAGTGTTTGGAAGTTTAATTTTGTGAAATAAATAAATTAGTCAATTTGCGAAACAAATGAATATTTTATTTGCCGAATAAATGAATGCATTTTCGAAGCTTAAATTAGCCAAATAAATGAATTATGCGATCGAATGAAAATTACTTTCAAGGTCAAGATATTACAAAAATTCATTCGTAATTAGCCCTCGAGACTTAATTATTCTTCAATTGTGTGCTTGATTTGTTTATTTTTATTTTATCCCCTCGAGCTGCTGGATCGATACTGGGAGCGGTGACCGCTTCCGTTGTACGTGAAAACCCTCGAGGGTTGGGCACTAAACTAGGCTGCTCATAAAATCCAACTTCATCATTTTTCATCAACAGAATTCTTTTTTCTTTATTTTTTTTTAATTGTTTTTTTTTCAGGATGGGAAAAATGTTCTTGGGTTGTTTCTAAAGATGCCTGTAGAGTAGAAATTAAATGGTATTTGCTGTCACGCACGTGGTTGGGAAGCGTAAACTTCGTGTTTTTTTTTTGTTTTTTTTTTTTCGTTACTTTTCTTTTATTTTTACCTCTCACGCGCGTGTTGCCACAATCTCGTACCATAAATTTCTACGATGTGTGTTATTTCATTTAGTAATGTAAGACGTACGTAATAACAATGCGCGCTCCTCCTCTAGTATAGTACATCCATTAACAAGATTCTTCCCCGTTTTCCCATTAATCGAATCCTCATTTTCTCTTCGTTTCACGCTAACCTCGCCAGCACTGGAAATACGTGAAGGTACGCATAATAGCCCATGAGATGTTGACATTTGTCTCTTTTTTACGAGTTTTTTTTTTTTCGAACGTTGCGTCGTCGGGTGCAAATTCCAGGGGCAAATTTGCGATCCCAATGTTTTCATGTTTTACGAGAATTTCGTAACGTTTCTACTAATTCGATTACTAGTAAAAACAAATCAAACGAATTTATTTGTTTTTTTTTTTTTTTTTTAATTTATAAATGAGAAAGATGCATAAAAATGAAAAAAAAAAAAATCATAAATAAAAAAAAGTAATCGATATGTAAAAATTAACGAAAATGATAATAAATTAAATAATTAATTAACGAACGAATGGTTAAATAATTAAAAAATTAGCTGACATTTCTTACGTCTGATGATATTAGAAAATTGGAATCTTTATTAAAATTAGATACGTCACTATTTCTGGATTTTTGTTTTCACGATTTTTATTTTAAAAAACATAAATTACACGATCAATTGTTTGTGAACAAAAATTCGTTCGATTTTGAATGAAAAGCGATGAATATTTTGTCCATCGATGGAAATGATATCTGAGGGATAAATATTCGCGACGACCTTCGATTGGACTTTGTACTACATTTAAAACGTTCATTAAGTTTCGTCTCGCTCGGGAGGGAGAGAGAGAGTGAGGACGAGAAACGAGACAAATGGTACATAGTGTGTATACCATGAAAGGCATCCTCAAGATCCGCACGATCGCAACGACGTCGACGACGACGACGACGACGACGATTCCGACGCCATTACGAGACGTGGAGAACACACTCCGTTATCTTTAACGCTCTTTGAAACGTAGCCCCGAGTCCGAATGACGAAACGCGTACGTGGTCAACGCGCCTCGACCGAGGAGTATCGATGTCTCTCTCTCTCTCTCTTGAGTAATTAACGAGACTCTCGTACGTTAATGTGACGCGAGGTGTTCAACCTTGCTTGTCTGATTACTCGTGTTGCCCTGTCACCAATTATTACATCGACCAAGAGTGGCGGGGTGGGGGGGGGGGGGGATATGCCAATCGACGGTTTCTCCTCACTCTCAATTTTATTTGGTTAGTCTCGCAAAAAGGAACAACTAGAAATTCACTATGGGTACATTCAAGAGGTTTTTTGAATTTTTACTTTTTTTTTTGGCATTTTCGAGCCATGAAAATATTTTCTTAACCTTCTCGTTTAACGATACGAAAAAAATGTTACGTAGATGTTATTTCATAAATCGAAAAAGAATTGAGAAATATTTTAAACGTTCGGAAATTAACAAAGGATATTGAAGAGCGAATGACTTATTTTTTCTTTTTTTTTTGGGGGAATTTTCGAATCAGGAATATATTTTTTAAACATTTAACAAGCTTAAAAAAATGGTATTTCGATGTTATTTCGTAAATCGAAAAAAATTCATAAATAAAAAACGACGTATAAAATTAAGAAAAAAAATAATAAATTAATCTCATCTACTTTTAACTGAAAAGTTATCTTTTTTTTTTTTCATAAAAATATTTCGTCGCTTGATATAGGTAGATCAGAGATGTTTGACGTTAGAATAAATAAATAAATAAATTGTCGGAACTCCTTTATAGAACTTCCGGTTGTTTTCCATTCGTTTTTCCAGACTTACACGTGTCTCCACGTGTGTGTGGTAGTCAACAACCAGCCGTGCTGTTCTCCCACCGTAAGTTCCGCAACCCGGCATGAAAGTTTGCACTCTCGAAGCTTCGAACTTTCGAGGCTCCTGAGATCGCCACTTGGCGACGATTTTTGTCGCATGAAAGCATCCCAAAAAATTTTTGCGAATTTTTAAAACGCCATTTTCCGTTGTTATGACGAAAGCAGTTTTTTTTTTAAATTTTAGATGACAGTTGTCACGAGACGTTTATAGATTTAACAGCTGTCATTAGACATTTATAGATGACAGCTGCCATTTGTTGTCATTAAAAATAACTTGCTCCTCGTTGACTCTCATAAAAATATTTATTTCGAGAGAAAGGACGTGTAAATCAATTGACACGATGATGCATTGATACGAAAAAAAAAAAAATCTATTTCACAAACGATTTAAAATACATGGAGGATTCGTACCACGAGGGAATACCAGTTGGTCAAAATTGATTTTTTGATCTTTATTGATGTCAATTGGGCCGTATCTCTCTTGATACGCGTCTTCAGACTCGTGTTTATTATCGTATCATGTGTCTCAATTAAGTACAGCTTACATCGCATTCTTTATTCTCTTCCATCATCACTCGTGTCCTTTCTCTCGATTTTACGATCACCCCATCTCTTGCCATTGAGTCGAGAGCAATTCGTGTGTCCTAAATTACGCATGCGCTCTTGCCTCTTGGCTTTTTTGACATTTTCCAACTCGATACGTATGTCCACGTGTTTTTTTTTGCATTTTTTTAATTGTTTATTATTATTGTTTAAAATCGTTGTTTTTTTATGACACATGACTTTATTATAGAAATTCAAAAACATATATATATAATATTTAATTATTAATTATATATATATTATTTTTTAAATATAATAATAATTATAATACGAAAAATAATAATTGTTATTATTATTTCTGTAGCAATGCATGACAGCTTTTCGTTTTTTTTTTTTAATTTAAAATCCTTGATACGTTTTTTTTTAATTCACATGTTTGGGTTTGCGAACGTCCTAATTCCAAAAAACACAAATTAAATATTATTTGGTATATTCGTATTTGTGTGCCTTTTTAGGTACGTAAATGTGTCCGTGTGCTAAAGCGAATAAATTGGATTACTAGTCTCGCTGTTTTTGGTCCATCCCATCACGCAATAGAACTCGAATCGTACTTCGCAGCTAATTAGGATGAAAGGAAGAAAAAAAAAGGAGAAAAAAAGAAACGGCACGTAACGCTTACGAGAACTTTCGCGTAGTGTAGGCTGCGTTAATTTTCGTGAGAGGCGGCTTGTTTTTGATGAACACGCGTGTGTGCGTGTATGTGTGTTTGTGTTTGTGTATTTTAAAAATTATTATTTTTTTTTTTTTTTTGGACCGAAACGATCACCGTTACAAGTGTCTCGTGATCGTGACGAACCCTCGAAGGCATTCCTCAAACTGGCCAGCTGGTTTTGCCTCATGGAATGCTCATGCTTTCATCAATTTTTATTATTATCACGATGAATTTTGCATCGCTGCAAATCAGCTTTTTTTCCATTACCAAATTTGGTTTTATCATTCTTATCTCAGGTTTTAAAGAAAATACAGGATTTTGGGGAGAATAAAATAGTTAAAAATTGACAAAATCAGGCTTTTGGGAAAAATTAAAAATAAATTCAAAATTCAAGACTTTGAGGAAAGAAAGTAAAAAAAAAAAAAAACAATGGAATATTCAAGATTTTGGGGAAAATAAAATAAATAAAATTAAAAATTCGATATTTTGGGGGGAAATAAAAATAATAAAATAAAAAATTCAAGATTTTTGAAAAAACGTAGTCGAAAATAATTGAAAAAAAATTACTAGCTTTGCAACGATGCGAATATCAATGTTTCTCGTCTTTACGAACCGTAGACACATTCAAGGCTCGGTTAATGATCCTTTTTTGCGTTGATCGTTATCAACGTTCGTTGAGTAAATTTGCTGATGTTGTTTTTTGATGTTTCAGGCGAGCAGGCATGTCGGGGATTTATTCGAGGACCTGCGGGACGGGCACAATCTCATTTCCCTACTGGAAGTGCTTTCGGGCGAGCATCTCGTGAGTAAAGTTTGGCTCTTTAATCTTCAAATGAGAATTTACTTTCCGCGATTGTTAACGAATCCGGATAAAAAAAAGCTTGTCAAACAAATATCCAATGGCGTTTGTATTGAACGGTGGATTCTGCGTTTCAGCCGCGGGAAAGAGGTCGAATGCGTTTTCACATGCTGCAGAACGTTCAGATGGCATTGGACTTTCTTCGTTACAAGAAAATCAAGCTCGTCAACATAAGAGCGGAGGACATCGTGGACGGTAATCCGAAGCTCACCCTCGGCCTCATATGGACCATAATTCTCCACTTCCAGGTAAGTCCTTCAACGTTTACTCTCTTCCCCTTCTCGATCCTCTTTATTTTCGCTGCCTCGTTGAATTTTTTCTTTTTCCTCGCTGATCAATCGATGTTCGGCTTTCGATCGATGAGTGTCCAAAAATCACCGTCACTCAAAACACGAATCTCATCGATTAACTTTTCGATAGAAACTATCGTTACGTTTACTTTCGAGTTTCCATCGCTGGAAACGCAACGAAAATAATTCTATTGATTATTACACCTTCAATCATCATTCTTTTATCGGCTTATTTCTGCCACTGAAATTAAACCAAACGCATTTTTTAGGCGATTCGAGATCGAAAAGTGAATATTCGTTTTGGATAATTGTAGTAAATATATTAATTATGGATAATCATGTTATATTCACAATTAGATAATTTTCATAATTATTAATATCAATATTTCGAATTATTGGCTTTTGATTATTTTTTTGTTTTTTTTTTTGTTTGTTTGTTTTCGAAAGTTTTGTAATTCCAAAAAGAAAAATCGTTGCGTTCCAACGATGCCGATTTATTTTCCCAACGATAAAACGAAAAGTGGAAACTTCAAAGTTTGTTATCGTTATTTGCGACGATCGAAAGAAAAAGGAACAAAAATAAAAATCAGTCTCGTCGACGTCATTGGGATAGGAAGAATTTCTAAGAGGGCGATCGTAGCGAGGCAAGCTCCTTGCGGGCGAATTCACTCGAGAGAAAGAAAAGGATAGAAAAACGAGAATGTATCGACGCTGGCGCGAGTCCATCTGGTGTCTCGGGAAACAGAAGAAAAAAAAACGAAAAAAAGGGGAGAGAGAAAAAAAAATCATCGTCTTGGGAATACAAATTGGGTACACGCGGAACTTGAAACGTTCCTTCTCGTATCGAATTCTCCGGGTTGCGCTCGAGTCGGGTGTGTTGCGTTATCTCTTGCACTTGGGTGCAATTCTATCATTGAACGGATTCTTGATCGGTAGTTTTTTCTTCGCGCCTCTTTTCCATCCGAAAAGAATTGGAAATTTCATTCAGAGAAAATGGAGGAATCCATTTAAAGTTGGAATCGTATTTTTGGTTAATGTTTGGAAGTGCAACTCCCTATAAAAAAAAAACGGGAAACCAAACAAACGAACCCAAACAAACAAAACCAAACAAACACAAAAAATCGGCTTGATTCTGACAGGAGTTACACTTCCAAATATTTACCGTATTTTTTTAATGGACTTGAAGTTCGCATTCTTGCAATCCAATGAAATAAATTATTTTCTCTTTTTTTTTATTCCCTTAGTTTCAGTATTTTGCGAAGTATTTTTTTTTAGATTTAAAAAATGGAAAAATAATCATTTTCGTTGCGCCAAAACGTTGCGAAATTCAATCTCATATGTTTTTTTTTTTTTAGGTTTTTCAGGCATTTTTCGAAATTTAGGATAACCCTTTCTTTCGAGCTTTAAGATAACCCTTTTTTCGAGCTTTGAGATAACCCTTTTTTTCGATCTTTAGGATAACTCTTTTTTCGCGCTTTAGGATAACTCTTTTTTTTCGGGCTTTAGGATAACCCTTTTTTTCGAGCTTTAAGATAACCCCCTTTTCGAGTTTTAGGATAACTCTTTTTTTTCGAGCTTTAAGATAACCCTTTTTTTTTCGATCTTCAGGATAACCCTTTTTTTTCGATATTGCGTTTTTACAATCGTTTATTCTTCCCGCTCGAATTCTCGCTTCTTCCATGGCTCAGCCGAGAAGACTTTTTACGGTCTGGTGGAACCAACGCCCGAAATCATTTCCGCAACTCGTTTGTATATTCTCGGACACTTTCGCCTCGTGTACGCGTCTCGTAATTCCCGCTCGTCGGGAGTTAAAGTTCCGTTGCCCTTCCTTCCCCGACTCACCCTTTTTTATTTTTTTTTTTTTTTGTACTTCGTCGGGCGAATGATGAATGAAAACGCGCGAGACGAACGAAAAAGAGCCGACCGAGAAAGAACTTCCGGTGGGACCGGGGGTCACCCCCTGCACTCTACAAATTTTTCGGGACGCTTGTTCCTTCTGGCTTCTCGTTTTTACCGATAATTATTCGATATTTGTCGCACTTTCGTGATCGTTCATTTTACGCCCCGTTGCCACCGGAAATTCGTTTCACGAGACGAACGCCGAAAGTTCCAACGAGATTTCATGTTTTTTTTTTTTTTTTTTTCGACGATCGACCTAACCTTCAAAACGAATCGACTTTTCTCGCGAGCGGGTAACTTTTTTACGAAATATCGAGTATCGAGTTCTAGCATATTTATAAACGGAGGGGACTGTGATTTTTGTTGTTGTTTCGGAGTCGTTAATCTTCGAGAAAGTTGCTAATTTTTGTTCCTAAAAAAAAAAAAGGTAAATCTTTTAATTCGTTAAAATAAAGAAAAATCGAAATAAACAAATAAAATAATAAATATAAATAATAAAATATATATATAATATAATATATAATAATAAATACTAATAGATGAATAATAATAGAAATGGAAATAAAAATAAATGTTAAAGAAATTAAAAAAAAAAAAAAAAAAAATGAATCGGCGCATTTTTCTGATCTTCGGCGCATCGATATATCGCGATGTATCGTGGTATGTTGAAGATCCAATCGTAGAAACATCAGGAACAAAATTAGAGCCCTAGAGAATAGCTCGGTACGTTTATCTCGCGAGCCGGGGCCATTGAACATAGAGACGCGCGTACGAACGTTATTTTAATCGTAAACGTCCATCAGGAAAATAGCAATCCCGGGTATACGTTGCGGCGAGTATGCTAATACGTAAGCGCGTGTTGCCTTGCGGCGCCTCCCTGAAATACATGAAGGTGTATCAACGTATTTCCTGGGGATAGCGGGGTTCGGTTCCTCTGTGGGGGGGGCGGGGGGGGGGGGGGGGGGGGGGGGGGGGGGGGGGCTTCTTTTTCCATCCTAGACCCTTGGCATTTTACGTTTATCCGAGTAATAGGCGAAGTGTCATGTTGCTAAGTCTCATGGCAGATATCACGTCGAGAAGTCCCGCGCTAGGATCTCGCTCTTCTCGGCTTTCTTCTTTCGCTCCGGGTCATCGCGATCCATTCGTTGGTTCTCAGGCCTACGAACTTTGATTTTAATTTTTCTCTCCGCGAAAAAGAAAAAAAAAAAAACAGAAAATTGTGTACAAATATTTATAAAAAGAACATTTTTGGACCGGAAGTAATTTTGATAAATATTCGGAAGTGCAACTCCCGCTAAAAAGAGACTTTACGTTTTGTTATAAATTTCTTGTGACTATAAAATATTATATTACGTTATACTTTAATGGTGCATCATGTTTTTAATGGATTAAAGAAATATACAAACCCAAACAAACAAACGAACCCAAACAAACAAACAAATCCAAATAAACGAACCCAAACAACCCAAACGAACGCAAAAAATTGGCTCGATTCTCACAGGAGTTACACTTTCGAATATTTATCGCAATTTTTTTTTTTTTTGTTAAACCTTCGAATTTACGGAAATTTAGAAAACAACAAAAAAAAAATTCTTCGCTGTTTCATCGAAACGACGCAAAATTCCAGTGCCACGATTCGAATAGGTAGATCGATGAGAAGCCTCTAGAATCTTGATTCCGATCGAACGAAGGAACAGTAGCCACCAGTGTTTTCCACCAGTAGTCTGATAATGAAACGCCAGTCTTGACGCCCGTTGCACTTTTATTTAAGAATTTTGTACGATAAAAAAACCCGCGAACACGAAGCGAGACACGTTCAATGGAGAAATATCGAGCAGTGGAATCGAGCGAGCGAGGACTTCGTATTCACGGTACATTTGCAAACGGTAGCCAGTCGAGCTCCATTTACATAAGTTCTTTAGATCAATCAATATTCCTCACTCGCTTCTCATCCTTGTACGTTACGTGAATTTCCGGGTTTTTTTTTTCTTTCTCGTCCAGAACACGTCTGGCAAAAAAGCAATCTTTCGATCTTTCTTATGCAGAAAGAAAACAAAACGAATCCAATCGCGTTTGATTAATTAAATATCGTATTAATGTTATAATTATTGATCAAACGATAATTACTTATTTTTATATACGATATTATATTTATAATATTTTATTATTAATTAAACGATAATTGATATTATATTGATTGGATAATTAATAACGTTATTTCAATCGGCTATTTAAAATCATATAAATTTAATATTTTTCTTTTTTTTTTTTTTTTATAACCTCTTTCGCAAAAAATTACGAATTTTGAGCAAAATTGTCATCCTCGACCAATCAATCTTTGTTTTCTCTCGAATATCAGCTGAGATCTTACCAGTCGAAGATTTTCTTAGCGATGAAGAAAAATAAATTTACACACGAAGCCCTTGTCAGCTGGAAAAGCGTTTCGATGATCGAGCGAAAAATAAAATAGAGAATTAGCATTAATTACGCGCGAAACGAGTCCGAGATCGTCTATCGATGAAGTTGACGAAGCGAGTCGAAATAAAAGTGTGGCAAACTGCGGAGAAAAAGGGAACGCGAGATCGAACCGCGCGATGTATTCCTCAATGATTAATTGATTAATTGATTAACTGATTAACTGATTAATTGATTATTTGATTAATTAATCGCATAAAATATTTCAGTTGGTCAAATCAATATGATACGTAATAGGTTTCGTAACACTGTATCACTTTTTCGATTTTACTCGCCATTATAATTCTTCTCACCTGTGCGACTCGTCTAATTGAGCAATCTTTTGTTTTCCGCGCCGCAGAAGTGGCGACGCAAGGTAAGTTCGCAGAGATTACCCCCTTTTTTCAAAACGTGAAAAAAAGAAACAAAACAAAAATTCCCCCGTAGAACTTTGAGCAGTCGAGTCGAAGTAACGCGTAACAGCTTGCAAAAATAAATAAATAAATAAAAGTCTATCCATGTGGACTTAGGGATTTGGGCTATTGTCAGTGAAAAGTCATTAGTTTTTGTTTGGGTTCGGAAATTAATTCTTTGGAAATTCATTTTTCTCTGGAAATTATCATTTTTTTGAAAATTAATTTCTCCGAAATTCATTTTTTTTAAACTAATTCCTTGACAATTATCTTTTTATAATTAATTTCTCGAAAAATACATTTAAAAAAAAATTAATTTCGAAGTACCAAATGAAAAATTCAAAATAATTAAAATGTCTTTTGGATATTTTTTATCGTGTCTTTTCGAAAAGTATTTTCGACGTTTTGGGGGTGGCCCAATCCCTTAATTCCCGTGGTAGCTTGGAACGGTTTTCTCGACGTTGATAATACAGATCGCTGCTCGTACTGACCGTCGATATCGCTTCAACCTGTTCCTCTCTGTTGCGCTGCTCGGGCTCTGCTGCTGTTGCTCTTTTATCGACCGTTTCGCGTCTCCTGCCCCCCCCCCCTGCCCCATTCAGTAGCTCGTTCTCTCTCTTTTTCTCCCCGCCCTCTGTATCTCTCGCTCTGCCTTGCCGATGCTCATTCTGCTTCGTAATTCGAAACGTAGCTGTCACCACTTGGACATCCCAACTTTTTTTTACCCAATCGTAATTTTATATCGTTCTACTCTATCTGTGTGTATGTTTGTGGATCCTCGCGTCGCGCGCACACGTTTTTCTCGATCGTACAGATCTCTACGCTTGCCTCTGTCAGTAAAAGTAGGATTTTTCGTTTTACCGGCTCGAAGAAACTTCGCCAAAAAATAATAAACAGTTTTCCACTTATTTTTCATTTCTCGTTTAGGGATTCTATTTTTTTTTTAATTGTTTGGAGGAAGGTTTATTTTTTATTATTATTTTTTATTGTTTGTTTTATTATTTATTGTTTTATTTTTTTTTTTATTATTTTTTATTATTGTTTGGAGGAACGTTTATCCAACTTTGATAATTATAATGTTTATCATTTTCTGTTTTTCGAACTTGGGTGCAACGCAAACCTGAACGAACGTTTTATTTTATTTAAACTATCAAATGAAAAATACCATAAATTTAGAAAAAGAAATAAAATATATTCGAATATGCAAAGGCTCGAGTAACGAAATAATTCAAATACGTTAGATTAAAAAAATGATCATTAATAAATAATCGAACGACTAGAATATTCATAAATTCAAGAAACATCACAACTGCTATGAACCAAAAAAAAAATTGGTAAACATTAATAAAAAATTGAATAAATTCGAAAAGAAAATTATTGAAAGTTTAAAAAATAACTAAAAAAAATCACTGGCAAGGTTTGAAGAAATTTATCGATGGATTTCTCAGTGAATGTCCGTTTATGGATTTTTAACGCGGAAAGAAAACACGATCGCGTCGCGTATCTCGCGGTAAACTCGTACGTGTGCAATACAACAATAATAATAATAATAATAACAATAATAATAAGAATGACAATAAGAGTACGTGGGCGGGTAGGTTCTGCACGGTGAGCGTGTCGTGGGCGATCAGAAGGCACACGCGACTGTTCAGCATCCACCGTACATTGAAAATAATAAAAATAAGAAAATAAAAAAAATTTTCAAAAGAGAGAAAAAGAGCACGCCGGTTATTTCAACATAATTATGATGATGTTGAACGGGTGAGGCAAATCTTATGGGGCGTGATCGGGGCACAATCCCACGTATTTATATTGTCATCAAGTGCTCCTTCCGGCGAACCGCCTTGCGCTTACAAAAAAAAAAAAAAAGAAATTTTCTTTTTTCGGAATTCCAACGATTCGCTCGAGGCTTTTATGCTAATTTTCCAAAGAAGAATTTATCTCCGAATCCCGTTACGCGCGCGAATACCAAACGTATTTCTGTAAGCGAAAAATCATATTTTTCTTTTTTTTTTTTTTTTTTTTTTTTTTTTTTTTTTTTTTTTGTTCAACGATCGCAAAATTTCCAAACGCAAAGTTTAGCTTTAAGAAAAAACGGTGTCGCGTGCCATATGCAATTTCCGATAATCCGGAGTAACTCGCGGTAACTCGATTAATCGATTTCTATGCCCTCGTGGATTCATCGCTAGGAATTCTTACCTTCGCGAGGTGAACGTACTGGAAATTGGAACGTAGGTACTTAAAAAAAAAAAAAAAAATCAGAATCTCGTTGCGTCTCTGAACGCGATCGTACGAAATAAAAATAGTTAATAGAATTGATAAAATGAAAAATAATGGGAATAACAAACGACGATTAATAACGTGATTAAAAAGAACGGTTCGCATCATAATCAAATAGATTATCAATAAATAATAAATATCACTTTTCAAGTATAATTGTTTTTAATTAATTTTATCACAAATCAATGAACAACATCTAATCGACAATCGATTGAACAAATTACAAAATGTTACAACCATTGAAACTAAAACTGAAATTATTCTACCCAATTAAAAACAATTTTAAAAAATGTTCAAATAAAAGTTTTTTCTATTTAGTAAAAAAAAAACAAACTCGTACCAGGTATTTTCGAATTCGAACTTGGTATTGTTCTCGTTCGAAATTTCATCGTTTCCGAAACAAAAAATCCAATATGTTTATTAATAAATAATTGAAGAATGAGAGTTTGTTCGATAAATCACGCGACTGACCGAAATTTATTTCGAGCGAATAATTCAGTGGCGTGATGGAAGGAAAATAAAAAAAATGAGATAACAAAAAAAAAAAAAAAGAAGGAAGGAAGGATGGCTGTTCGTGGAGGAAGGCAAAGGTTTATCGGCATCTAAGTATTACGTGTGTAAGCGCGCAACGGAGGAAAGTAATACTTCGAACGATACGAAGTTGACGTTTTCATTTTGTCCGCATTCCTGTCGCGAGATACACTCGTCCCACGAGTGACGTTACCACCTCCGTGACATCATCGACCAACATAGCCCACCGGTTTGTACGACTTGTCCCGCGCGCCTCCGTCTCTACTTTTGTAAATCTATATGTTGCAACGTGTTTGTAATGGATTTGGTTGGATGTGCTCGAAGCGTGTCCTGTTCCCGTGCAACAGCCGCGAGAACTTACACACGCGTTACAACTCGAATATAGACAGCTGGCAAGGATGAGAGAATCCTCGAGCCTCGTTATCCTGACAGCCGTACATAAATATAAAAGCAGCCTCCGTACTTCACGCTTCTTCCTCGTCTTTTCTGGCTAACGGTAAAGCGACTCTATCGAAGATCGTGATCACGGTTTTATTTTTATTTTTTTTGTCATTTTTACTCGACGTCAAGTATACCTCGAGCGTTCTTTGAACCTCAGCGGAAGGCTGGAATGCCATTTTTTTTCGTAATTTCGAGTCATCCCAAACAAACCTGAACAAACCAAACACAATCAAAACAAACCCGAAAAAGCCAAGTCTAAGTAAATACGAATCCCAAATAAAATCAAGCCCAATCAAAATTAAACTCGAACAAAATCAAGCGAAATCAAAATCAAACCCAAACAAAGTCAAGCCCAATTAAAATCAAACCCAAACGAAATCAAGCCCAATCAAAATCAAACTCAAACAAAATCAAACCCAAATAAAATCAAGCCCAATCAAAATCAAACCCAAACAAAGTCAAGCGAAATCAAAATCAAACCCAAACAAAGTCAAGCCCAATTAAAATCAAACCCAAACAAAATCAAGCCCAATCAAAATCAAACTCAAACAAAATCAAACCCAAATAAAATCAGGCCCAATCAAAATCAAAATCAAATCCAAGAAAATACAAACCCCAAACGCAACCAAATCCAAGCAAATACCAAACCCAAACAAAACGAAATACACAGAAATACCAACCCGAATAAACAAAACCTCGCGTTCGTATCACCGCGCCGATCTCTCCCGTTCCCTTTGTGGTTTTACTTCGCACCGGATAAAACGGGCCCCGGACGTGTCGCGATCGTCCTGCGTGTTAACCGCAAGATAATTAGCGCTCGGCGATCTTAATTATGCATAGAAACAGGCGTGAACCCGAGCTTTCGTTACATGTACGGAGTATCCCAACTGACAAGGGAATCAACCAACCAGCGGTATATCACGGCTCTCGCTTCTTTCCGTGTTTCCTTTGGTTCGAGCCTAACTTCCATCCAACTTTTACTTAGTTCTCTTTTGAACGGAAAATTATCATAGCTTTGGGCTGTTCAATTACAGCCCTAGTTACTTTTATAACTGCATTTTCGCACCGTAAAAATCCTATTTTCGAAATGTCAACAAAAAAAAACAATTATCGAAACGTCAAAAACGAAATTTTCCAAACGTCGAAAAAGAAACTTTTGAATCGTCAAAGAAACATTTTTCGAAACGTGAGAAAAACCATTTACAAAACGTGAAAAAATCAATTTTCGAAACGTCAAAAAAGTATCAAAAAAATGTATCATACCGAAAATCGGAAAATTCAGAGGTCACGTTTTTGTTACTTGAAATTCAAAACGATAATTGAAAAAAAATAAATAAATAAAAGTGAACGTTACGCAACGTTCTCCCTCTTGTTTGAGGACGGACGACAGCGACGATTAAAATGGTTGCATGTAAAGGCCGTAACCGTATCGGGAGAAGAGGCGTTTGATTTCCTACACAGCAATCACGCCTACGGCGATTAGAGATTCGAATGAGGTCTCGGGCCGGGCAAACATGCATCAGACCGTTTATAACGCCTCAAATGAAATCCCTTCGGAATCCGTACATCAAAAGACCGCTTTTTATATCACGACTTGATTCTTATCGGTATCGTAGACCGAGAGCAATCACGATCTGTTGAAACGATCGTTGGGTTTGTCCGTATTTAGAATCGCGATTTATCTCGTATCAAGATGAGCTCCTTCCGGGTAATTTCGACCGAGTCTGGTGAGAGCATCTGGTCGTGCTTTGGGCGATCGTCGTTTCCGCTTGTTTGACAAATAACGACTCTTCGAATTACCGTTACATCGTCTCGTACTTTTGCCCTTGTTTTTTTCTCATTTTTATTTTTCGTCTTGCGAGAAACGCGAAGCGGGATGACTCGGGAGATGAGTGATGAGGCGAGGAATATTTCAGTAATTCGCGTAACGACACTCGAAGCCTTCGTCCTCGGAAATACTCGGTACTTGGAAATACTTGGTACTTAGATCCAGTACTTTGATGTATTTCGTACTCAGAGAGATTCGGTACTTAATTTTAATGGATAGTTTGGAATATTTGGTACTTGGCAATGTTTGCTGCTCAGAAATAATTGGTACTTGAATGTACTTGGTACTTAGACATATTTGGTACTTAAATATACTTGGCACTTGGTGTACTTGGTACTTAGATATACTTGGTACTTCGATATACTTAGTACCCAGATGTACTTGGTACTTGGCAATATTTGCCGCTCCGAAATATTTGGTATTTAGATATACTTAGTACTTAGATATATTTGATACCTAGATATACTTGGTACTTGGATATATTTGGTACTTCGATACAATTGGTACTTGGATATATTTGATACTTAGATATCTCTTGGTACTTGGATATATTTGGTACTTCGATACAATTGGTACTTGGATATATTTGATACTTAGATATCTTGGTACTTGAATATACTTGGTACTTAGGTAAACTTGGTACTTAGATGTATTTAGTACTCAAGAATATTCCGCTGCGTGCGAAGCTACTCGAAAAGTGAGTTTCAGGCACCGCCCTTCCGGTTTTTTCGGACGAGGCACTTAGGCCGTGGCTCTTTTAAAGTGCGAGGCTGTATAGTCATTGAGAAATCGACAGGAAACACCTGTCGCGCGTTGCCTTCCCTCCGACAAAAGCCGCCCGCCTCATTTACCACAAAGCGTACCAACGCGTTGTCCCAGGGTGAAGGAAATACCGCATGGAACGAAAAAGAAAAAAAATAATAATAAAAAATTGCACAAAAAAAACAAAAGCGAGGAAACAATTATGAAATCGCATTAAATTCAATTGTTTTCGAAGCTCGCGTTCCTTTTTCATTGGCAACGTCCGCGAGTCTCTATTCATTGCCAAATAAAAATCATCTTATCAGCTAATAGCTGATCGAGAGCGAGATATAAAAAAAAAAAAAAAAAGAACTCTCTCGTAAATCTCGCGAGTCTGAGACAGTGCGAACAACAATTGTATTTCTGGTATAAAAAAGAAAAGAAGAAAAAAATTATTTCACACATCAGACACAGCTGTGCAAATTTCTTTTTTTCTTTTTTTTTCATCCTCGAGCACGATTCGATCGAGTCGTGGAGTTGCGTTCATACGACACTGTCAATCGTCAAGCAAATAACTCCTCTCTCGTGGGGCCACTCTCGTTACGCGCCACAAAATAATTGTCGCGAGTAGTTAAAAAAAAAAATCGATCGTTTCCGGTCTGCAAAGGTGGGACGCGTCGAAAAAAAAAATATCTATATATATATATGTATATATATATTCGACGAGATTCTCATCTCCGCAAATGGTATCGCGGGCTCGAACAAGGACGCGATATTCAACAGGTATATCGCTGCCTGAATTTGTTACGACGATCTACCCACGTGCTACTCAACATTCTTTCGAGACGAGCAATTGCGATCTTTTTTTTTTCTTCACTCCTCTGGTTACATACTAATTTTTTCTCCGATGGACCAACTGTTACGAACGTCCAAGGAAAAATCGATCTTTCGATCGTGGAAAAAATGCGACGAAAAATATAGATTTTGTACACCTTTTTTTTTTTTTAAATTAAATTAGTATTATTTCAAAAATCGACAATTTGAAACGGGGAAGAATAAACGGGCCCAAAATAAGTAATATTATTTTCTAAAATCAGTTGGTCCGAAGTAAGCCATTGGAAATTAGAAAATGTACTCGAAATATTGTACATTGAATTCTGATATGAAAAATCATGAGCGCACGATCGAAAATGTATAATCCCTTACAAAAACAAAAAATGAAAACACGATCTTGAAATAAGGGAACTTAAAATGAGCTGTCTAAAATCCAAATAAATCAACGTAACATAAAATAATAAAAAAAAAAAAAAAAACGAAAAAACAAAAAAGATCGCGAATTTGGAAGAAAAAAAGGTTTAATGACCAAAAAATAATGCAAAATCTTTCCTAAAAATCAAAGACTCTAAAATATACAACGAAAAATCAAAAACATTGTCTAAAACAATTCAAACGAGAATTCGAAAATTGTTGAAAAAGAAAAAGAAATAAATAAATTTCAAGGAATCCCGAGAAAACAAAGTAATCCGAGGAACCATCCGAAGACGAATAAAAACAAAAAAAAAAAAAAAAAAAAAAAAAAAAAAAAAAAAAAAAAAAAAAAAAAAAAAAAAAAAAAAAAAAAAAAAAAAAAAAAAACAAAAAAAAAACAAAGTCCGAAAAGACAAAAAAACGAAATTTGAAACGATTAATGCAGGGGAGTGGCGAGAGTATTCTCTCTCGACATTTACAGGATGCATTTTAGTGACGTGGCCTTCGGGACTCCGTACCGGTGTGTATCTTTTTTTTTTTTTTTTTTTATTTTCTCGTTGGGTACGTAAGATGCCTCGTACTTGCAAAAACACGGCTGTTCGTTTAGGTGCGATCAAACTTGTATACATACATACATACATACGTACGTGCGATGATAAAGGGAATGTGCGAGTGCACGAAGACTCGTTTACGTGAGCGAGCCGATCTCGCGTTCCTGTCATGCACGTTGATACGTGTGAGTACCAACCGAGGTGGAGAAGTGTCTCACCTGCGTTGGCATTTCGTTGCCCTACTCCGATGAGAGTCGCCGGCTCTCCCGTTCGTTGCTTTCGTAGCGGCGGTGGAGTTGATCAGCCAACCTGCCACACGATGGTGCCTCCATCGAAGAGGCAACGGCGGGGGGGGGGGGCGAGTGGAGAAGCGAGGGGAGAAACGGAGGTACGGTAGGAGGTAGGAAAAAGAAGTGGGGGGGGGGGGGCGAAGAGGAGGATGGGGAGGAGGGAAGCAACTACATACGGAAAGGTGCGCGGGTGGGGAATCCCCGAAGCGACAGTCGCTGGATACCGCGGGCCAGGCCGCGCGTGTTCTCGCTGGAGATCTCGCTCGAACTCGCGTTATTTTTCCTACCCTCAACCTTCGTCGTGTTTAAATTAAAAAAAATATATATATATGTATATATATATATATTTTTTTTTAATGCAAAAAAAAAGTCAAAGTGTTTTCGAACTCATTCCCACAGGCCCCTGATATACGCGTTCATCCCTCTAATTTATTTTTTACTATTGTTATATCCTCCCCCTCCTCCCCCTCTTCGCTAGTCGCGATCGTTTCCTTTTTTTTTCTACGTTTTTTCTTCGAATAATTAATAACCGGGAAACGAGGACGTTCGAGGTTCGAACGAAGGTGATAAAGCGGGGGCGTGATAAAATGTTACGAAGGATTACGAGGGTCCCGGAAAAACGAGGGAACAATATTTTTTCAATGACGTTTTCGCGGAGGCGTGAGACCCGATAAATCGGTAGTGCATCGAAGAAGACGAGGGAGTTCGCGAGGCGCGTTCGTCGCGATGCGATTCTCTTCGGTTCTGAGCTTTTTTTTTTTTTTTTTTTCGTTTGTTTTTTTTTTTTCTTCGTTGACCCAAACCGCCGTTTGTCACCGATGAGGAAGACGGACGAATACATTTTTACGTAATTTTTTGCGTCGCGTGTGCGCGCGATCAATGTCGCAGGCCAACGACGATCGATGAAAAAAAAACAAAACACGTCTTTGTTTTTTTTTTTTTTTGTCGTTTAATTCCAAATTTGCGAAACTCGCCGATCGTCCTCGACCACCGGGTCGTTTTCAATGATACGCGAAAACGAGGAATCCGACGAGGTGCACGTCGAAACGAAATAAGTAAACGTCCCGGTCCTCGATCAACGATAAACCGACGGATTTTACGATCTTTCGAAACTACCAGTTTTGGGTGATCGCGGGTCGAATTATTGATCAGTGCGACGTGTTTCGAACGACACCGCCGTGATCTTTCGTGCTCCTGGATGCAGTGAACAAATTAAATTCAAGTCCGAAATATTTCGTGTCAACCTTCAAACATCAATAATTAATAACTTTTTCAATTAATTTTGATCCTTAACACATTATAAAAACACGACGGTTTTCCTCAATGATTTATCATTAATAGCATTGGAAAAAATAATTCATAACAATATTTAATTATTAAAGAATGATAATGGATATTATAATTAATAATTCGTGATTAAAATCATTATGATTATCACGATAATGATATTATAATTTTCAGTACTCATGTTTTTATCAATAATGAAAAATCAACTTGTTATTAATTAATGCTTTTCGATAATGAACGAATTATCGTTCGCGTTACAATTCATTAATACGAAATTATCACATTAATTATCATTTGTTACATTCTATTATTAATAAATACAAAAATCATGATAACAATCAAAATTATTTATTAGTTAATTAATGACGATTAAAAATATTAATGTTATTTATAAAGAAACGAATTAGCTGTAAATAAAGACTTCAATTTTCTTTCCGGATATTAAAACAGAACGAGCCGATAAAATCGCCGATCGTGTACGAGCGCTTCTCACGTGCGCCTCGAACTCGCTATAGAAATACACGAATCATTGCACGAGGGATACTCGAATAAAAATTCGATTAGCGGCGATCGCTTAAGAGATTATTTATCTTCTTTCGCTCCGCCGACAACGAAAAAAATATAAATAAATAAATAAAAGAAAAATCATCACGCATCGTTGCTGGGATTATCGAGTGACGAGATACGAAGAAGTGTGTTTGGGTTTTTCGAGAGGTGTCGCAGTGACCGTGTGATTAACGCGAAACTGGTGAAAACAAACGAAACGAAATGTCGATGTATCGATTCAGCAAGAGCGGACGATTGTTCGTTCAGGGAACACGGGAAAACGATGATCGCGACAACGTCGCTGGTTCCAGTCCGAATGAAAATTCCCCCACCGATCTTCAAGCGATCTACACCAAAAGAAGACTCTCGACCGAAGTTCTGGGTACGATTGGAAATTCAGTTTCGTCGTTTTTTTTTTCTTCCTCCTAAACCATTCCTTTTTAAAAAAAAAAAAAAAAAAGGATTCGTCCATCGAAAAATTACAAAAATTGCCTCGATCCTCTTCCCGATATTTTCTCAATTATATCAATTACCACATTGACAGAACTTGCCATAGAAAAGTAAAAAAAAAAAAAAGATAAATCGAGAAACACGTTTTTTGTTTTTTTTTTTTAATTTTTTTTTATTGAGAGTTTTATTTACTTCAATGCTTTTTATTGAGAGTTTTATTTACTTCAATGTTCCAACGTGGGTGATTTGATTACATAAATTGAAGCGAAGATCGATCAAGTTGATTCGGCGAGTTTCATGATGCGCGCGCGGGGCACAAAAGCCCCGCATAGACAAAAATGGGAAAACAGCTGATCGTTGCCGAGCATAACTGGGGCTGTCGAGACTCGCGTCCTTGATCTTGCCCACGCATCGATGGCAGCCTTTAAATGGTCAGACGACGCGGTCTATCAGGCTCCCTCCTCATTGCCCGATGCCACGAAATTCCGTTGGCGTTTCGGCCTTCGGAACGCGGGTCGTCGCGACCCACTCTTTTCCTCTTTTTGGAATTTTCCTTCTCCCCCCCCCTCCCCCCCCTAACCACAAACTTCCTATTTTATTGAATCAAGTTTTTTTTTGTTCTTTCGCAAAAAAATTAAATTCGATATTACGAAAAGACGAATTAAGAATGGACGAATCCGCAATTTTGATCGAAACTGAATATTCGAATCGCGACGAGATTTAATCGATGAAGATAATTGAAGGATACGAAGAAGATAGAAAAATGATAATAACGAATGACAGGCTCGTCGATCGAGTCGACGAAAACATCGAGAAGCGGCGAGAATGGAACGCGAAGAATCGTCACGCGAATAATAAGGAAAACGACGACCCTTACAAGGGGGGAGGAAAACAGCGTCGCCGAGGATTTGACGAAACGCGGAAACGTCAAGTCTATTCAGGACTCTCAGCAGTACATGAAGATCACGGCTCAGCGCACCTCGCCAAAGCCTAAAACCGTTAGGGTAAGAGTAAGACGAGAGAGAGTATGGAAAATTATTATTATTGCGGTAATACGAGATCGCTAATTGACGATCTGTGGTTTGACCGGTGATTCGTGGGTATGAAACTCTTGAAATAACGAAGCGTTGCAACCTCTGCTTAAAAAATTTCTCGTTTTTTTTTCGTTAATAATTTACAATTTTTTTGTTCATTGAATTTCCGCAAATATTTTCATTTACAATTGTTAATTGTAAAATTATAATATTCAATATGCAATTGTAAATTGTAAAATATTTTATAAATATTTAATTTACAATTGAAAACATTTTTTATTTAAAAAATTACAAATTCGACGGTTTGCCGAGTCAAATTTTTGGTAAATATTCGGAAGTGCAACTCCTGCTAAAAAGCGGAAAACCAAACAAACGAACCCAAACAACCAAAACCAAACAAACAAACCCAAACAAACACAAAAAATCGGCTCGATTCGGACAGGAGTTACACTTCCGAATATTTACCAAATTTTTAACGGGAAAAGTAACTCGAAAAAGAATGAAATAAAAATAAATAAATAATTGCAAAGCAACGTTGAATTAATTTATGACAAAAAAAATTGCTAAATGTCAAAATAAATGAAATTTTCGAATATCTCTAATTCAATCAATATACATATACATATATATCATATATCAGGCCAAATTTTGTTCTCCATTTGACCAATTCAAGAATAATTCCACGCCCGATAGCTTATTAATAAACTCACATTGGAGTTTCGTAGTAAAACGCGTTGAAAAGGTAACATTCGTTCCGGACAAGTAACGCGGCGTTTACGGCGGCGATAATTGGGCGTGCGTTAGTTTCGCGAGGTGCCATTTTGCTCTCTCGGGCACCGGTCGAACGATTAAACAGGCTCTCTCGACACGAGAGCGTTAAACTCCTTTCTCCGAGCTCCCGCGTTCACGCTACGAAATAACACAGAAATAGAGATGTGTAAGCTGCCGGTACTTATCGAGTAGTTTCGAATCGCGCGTATGCGTACCTGGCTCGCGCGTTATTCAGCGTTCGCCAGACTTTGTCTTTAAACATGTGGCGTACGGGTACAAAGCTGTACCCGCCGGAGGAGAGACCGTGATGCTGGTCAGGGACGGCGAGCTCCCATCTCAGACCCGTCTCTGAGCGAAAGCTCACTCGCATCGAGAAACTCTTCGATCGGTAAAAAAAAAAAAAAGAAAACGAGACTTCAACGCGTTATCTCTCGAGAATTTGAAGAATTCTCTAGGAATAAAATACGATATCACACCCGGACACGATCGTATACCGATTTTGCCGATTTATACTGATTTTCTTTGGGTTTGTTTGGATTTTGTTTGATTTATACTAATTTTTTCCGATTTATACCGATTTTGCCGATTTATACTGATTTTTTTTTCGATTTATACCGATTTTGCTGATTTATACTGATTTTTTTTTTTCGATTTATACCGATTTTGCCGATTTCTGGGTACTGATTTTTCCGATTTATACTGATTTTTTTCGATTTATACCGATATTGCCGATTTCTGGGTACTGATTTTTCCGATTTATACTGATTTTGCCGATTTCTAGGTACTGATTTTGCCGATTTATACCGATCTTGCCGATTCATAAAGATTTTTGTCGATTTGTATCGACCTTCTCGATTTTGCCGGTTTATACCGATCTCAGTGATTCATACCGATTCAGCCGTAGCAAAATAATTGTTCGTACATTTTCCCATTCTTTGGCCCTCCTTCGTGGCTGCTTAAGAGTCATCCATATAAGGAGGTTAATACATATTCGTGAGGATTGACGTATAGCCTGGAAGGACGATAATTCCTCGATAGAACTGTACAAATGGGAAAACACATAGCTGACAGGAGAATGCATTTCTTTTCAGGTGTATTCGATCGACTGTGAAACAAGATATAGATATGTATCTAACATAGGTCTTTCCTCGCGCTGAACTTCTTGACAACTCTATTCTATTTCCACCAATATCTTAATTCCATATCGACGGATTTATTGCTCAATCAGTCCAATCGTAGATCGCGCATTATTGTCCATTGTTGGTTATGTATTGGGTGGCGAACGTTTTTATTTTTCGTTCGGTGAAACGAATCGGCAGTTACTCGCGTAACTTTCCTGTACAATTTTGCGTCGCGCACGCATGCGTTAAGCATTGCTCGAGCGCGTACGCAATTTATTTGCTGTATTCAGGACAAGGCTGAAAACAGGCAGGTGGAAAACGACTCGATTCTCCGTTTCATGTCCTAGTGAAACAAAAACAACAACAAAAAAAAAACTAATCTCGTAATCACTGAACCACGTTGAATAATGCCCTGACAAAACGCGATCGTTATCAAGGCTAATACTCTAATCAATCGATTAATCAAAACGACAAATTCGAAAACAAAGATCATCGTGTACTTAAATCGTAGGGTGTGTGGGGGGGGGGGGGGGGGGGGGGGGGGGGGGGGGGGGGGGGGGGGGGGGGGGGGAATGTTCTTTTATGGATCGACATCGGTGCCTTTCCGGCTCTCGATATGCATAGCCTTCGTATCGAATTCCTCAAAGATTCATCTCGCCCCCAGGCTCCGTAACCTTGAACGCTCCGAGCTCTGATCTTGGTCGTTTCACGACCTTGATGGAGAAAATTATCGATGACGTTTATCAATGAATAGTTGATGATCTTCCGCTTTATTGAATTGTTCGACGAGATAACTCTCGACTTAATTTTTTTTTACTCAGTCTAGTTTACTCAATTGCTTTTCAGTAGTTTATACTGCAGTTTAGTTTTCCAGTTTGGTCCTTCAGTTTATCGTTCTCCAGTTTGGTCCTTTACTGAATTTCTTTTCAGTAAAGTTCTTTACTAAATTCGTTTATGTTAGTTTTATTTTTACTGAATCTTTCTTTAGTGATGATCTTTACTGATTTTTTCTCAGTAAATTTCTTTACTAATTTTTTTTCAGTAAAATGCTTTACTGATTTTTTTTCAGTAAAATTCTTTACTGATTTTTTTTCAGTAAAATTCTTTACTGATTTTTTGCGGTAAAGTTCGTTACTAATTTTTTTCAGTAGAGTTTCTTACTGATTTTTTTTTAAGTAAAGTTTTTTTTTACTGAATATTTTTTTAGTGATGATCTTCACTGATTTTTTTCAGTAAAATTCTTTACTGATTTCCATTCAGTAAACTTCGTTACTGAATTATTATCAGTATAGTTATTTGCAAAATTCTTTTTGGTAAAGTTCTTTACTGAATTGTTATTCAGTAGAATTATTCACTAAATGTTCGTTTAGTAAAATTCTCAACTGATTTTATTTTAGCGAAGACCTTTACTGATTTTTTATTCATCAAAGTTCTTCGCTGAATCGTATGGTTTCTTAAAGCTTTCATAATCTAGCACGAAGGTGCCATTGAATACTGACTCAGGCTGTAACCAGCCAGCTTGAAATTTACGATCCCGTATCATAGAATGAAATTTAACGACCCGAAAAAACTCAGGCGGCGACAGGTGAAGTCTGGCACCAGGAAATAATATCTCATTGGTACGTGCACGTGTAAAATGTAACTGATGTAGCCTCCGGGTACTTCCGGTGACTCTTCATTCAACCCATCAGCAGACTTACGGTTTCTCTCGCTTCAAGACCATCACAAGCCCACCATTAATGAGTTATATTTTCTTTTTATATGATTTATATATATATATTTTTTTTTTTTTTTTTTACACTTTGCAATCTCATCCGGGAAGCTTTAATAATTATCTGGTAATGATTCTTCTGACGCTGAAGGATATCGATTGAAAATTGTTACTTTTTTTTTTAATGTCGTTTCTTTGGCAATATCGAGGGGAACTTGAAAAGCTATTGGTACAGCCAATTGGAGCTCTTTCACCGATTAGGTCGGTCGGATCACGTACCGGCGAAAGTGACGTCAGTCCGGTACATCGGCCGTTATGGCGATGTCGAGACTCTCGCGCGGTCGTCCCCGACCCCATAAGGAAACGTATGAACCATCATAAGCCAGCGACGTTTGCCGGAAGGCACAAAAAAAAAAAAAAAAAAAAAAACGACACCTGTTGCGAAACGCAAAAAGCAACTTGCCTTCTCCTCGAGAATTCGGCCGAGTCTTCGACTATTCGAGACACGTCGAACCAACGTTTTTGGATCACTCGTCCCTTATTTTAAAAACGAGAGTCAACGAGGTTTTTACTATATTTTTTTACGGGGATTCGTAAATTCTAGTTTTTACAACTTTTGACGAAGTCTTTCTTTGAATGGTCTGAGTTAGATGTTTAGTCTCATATCGCAGGTCGATGTATTTTTATACCTTGATGACAAATCCACCATTTAATTCGCTTTGAACTCTCCGTTTCTCGGGAAAAATGTCGATAAAATATTCTAGAAAGGTTTTTTGCATTTTTTCAGTTGAATTTTGTATTTTCGGGATAAACTCGGGCATTTTCGTAATCAGCGGAAAATTTCCGATCAAATAGACCCTTTTAAAAGGTTAAAAACGGAAAAAAAATTTTTTCGCCCTCCCCGGGCCACTTTCCCAGAATCTTGAAAATCATGAAATTTCAAAGGGTCGTAGAGTGACCTCCTTATATTCGATGGAGATACATTTGGGGGGTTTGGAAAAGGTTTTTGCCTAACTTAAACAATGGCGTTGGATTCGTGTCGATATCTCTAATAGTTTTCCCGGAAAGTCCACTTGAAAAATCGCTAAAAAAAACGCAAAGGGGTATGTATGGAAAAATTTGCAAAAATCGATGGTCC
>JAPYZI010003214.1:0-18801 GCA_030523105.1 Ophioninae sp. A BG-2022a | reverse complement strand
ATGATTTGATTAAATAAAATAACAGCTCGAGGATCGTTTGAATTGCGAAATAAAATAATGGCAATAAATAAAATTGCGTTCCAATGGAAAGAATTTGAGCGTGACGAAATATTCGATCATTCCGACGATTCGTTAATCCCGTTGAACGAATAATTTTTTAAATAATTCGATATTCCAATATCACCGATTAATTTTTCGTTGGGAAATGAGGAATTTGTTCGGCCAGGTTCGTCGGTACGAATTATTATTATTTCCCCATTGTGTTTCCGGATTTTTAAAAATCACTACCGAGCATTATTTTCCCATCCCTTTCAGCGGTTGCCCATTACCAATACCTAATACGTTGAAACTTCACGTGCTTTTCAACGGATACGTCAGATATGACGTATAACTGATAATAACGTATAAGAGAAGTATAGCACGCGTCTGACACTCTTCAACATTTGAATATGGCGATTGTTGAATAATATTCCCAATGTTTTTCAATAGCCGGTACCTCTGTTTCAATGTTTCGTTATTAACGAACGAAATTCAATATTTTCCAACTCCCTTCATTGAAAGCCCCATCGACTGATTAATTTTTCAAAATTCTCCGACAATTACGAACGATATCACGTATTTTTATTTCAATAAATCAGACAACCTTGTTTCATAGCTAGAATCGCTGTTTCCTTTCAATCAATTATATCAAAAACGTGTTCTACGAAAATTTCCTGATCAGAATACGAAGCTACTCGAACATTGATGAACTCCACGGGCTCTGATGAAGTTCGAGAGGAATTCACAGAACTCTACATTTCGAACGATTGTTTAGCATCGAGAATTGGTAGTAATCAAGAAAATATCAATCATAGTCATCCGATCCCGATTCCCGTGTGAGATCATCGTTAATCACGTGATCGCTTAGCAAGCTTTCCTATCAAGCTTCAGCCATCCCTATCCCTATCATCCGTTCCAACCCCATCGTCCCTTCTATCCGGTCCTTTCCCTACCACTCCGTTTTTATTTTCCTCGGTACTATGGAATTTGCCTTAATTTGAAACTGACTGATGTCCTTGATACGTATATACGTACGTATATATAAATATATATACATATATATAATGGCATTGATGATATACCTCGTGAAGGAATGTTCGGGTCTTTTGCGCAAGGATGGGTCCCGACCACTTCGACACGTATTGGCCAATGAACACGTTCTCCTCTTCCCAACGATATTCCAACTTCTCCCGAGTTTCTCGCTCTCGCTTTCGCCATTTTGTCTCGTTCGACTACCGCCTATGGCCCTCGAGATGTACTTTGCTCTCCCGCGAGCCCTTCGCGATCCCAGACCTTACACAATTTACTTCATCGGCCCGAGAAATTAATCAACCAAACTTTGCCGATGGCACCTACCCAGAGGATTGAGAAGGGCCCGACGAGCAGGAACGAGGGGGGGAGGTGGGATCTGACACTTGGCTGCTGCGAATGTTCTACGGCACCCTCCCTCCTCCCCCCGCTCTATCTTGCCACTTCCTTGTGCATGCCAACTTTGATAACTCGGTCTAATTCGCCAAAATTCGCTAAGCTCCGTTTGGCGAAATTCCACCGCTTCGTAATCGCAATAATGATCCGTCCGGGCTGTCCTAGACGGAAATTGAGTATTGGTCGTTCAACTGGAATATGTGGGAATTTTAATGGGATGATTCACTAATTCCAGAACTCTCCTGGTCGGAGTGGAGAGTACCTATACGTCAGTGTGGGACGAAAAAGATGTTTTCGAAAATGCTGATAAATTGAGAGTTGCCTGCGTCTGACATCGCAGGTTACGTCCACACGACTTTTTTTTTTGATTAAGGAACGAACGGAGGTCATTTGTAATCAAATTTGGACGTTCTTTATAGATATTATTATTATTAGTATTATTATTTTTTGGTTAAGAAACGAACGAGATTCGTTCTAATAAGATTTGGACGTTTATTATAGATTTATTATTATTATTATTATTTTATTATTGCATTAAAGATTTCTGGAACAAATCTTTCGCGTAAAAAAAAATATTGTGAAGAAAAGAAAGTACGTATCGTTTTCTCGATCACCTATGTCTTTGGGTATTGAACGAAACACTTCGTCCGAGAAATAAATTATATTTTACAATTATTTACGTTTATTTATTTACCGTTAGCTCAACGGAAAATGAACATCTGAGTAAGAGAATGTTTATCAGTGATACTGAGATGTCGCTTTTTTTGTTTGGGTTTGTTTGGATTACTCGACGTCATCTGTAACAATAAATATTGAAAAAAATCGAAGCGGCAACTTTGAGAATAATTCTATCGTTTTTTGTCAATGGTCTTCCCAATTGCCATTGAAAAATCGCCGTCGACAATTTCAGTTTGAAAATTGAGTCGAATCGTCAGGGAAAAAAGCGACGAAACCGTGAAACGATCCAAAAGAGCAATAAAAAAAGAAAAAAAATAAAAGGTTGGTTCCCAGTAATTTGGGTGCGCGTTCTTCGTTACGTTCGCTAACAGAATTGTTCGATGAAAAGCCTGTGCAGAAAAGAACGGCGTTCGTGGGACGACGAAGGGTTCTGGGCGCTCGGTAGTTTCGTGCTAAAATTTCAAATTTTATCGACGTTAACTTCCGTCCACCTTCCGCACACTAGATAAAGCCATTTCCTTTTGTTTTTGTTCTTCCATTGTGTATACGTCCGAGTTTGTGTGTGTCATGTTTTTTTTTTTTTTTTTTCAAACTTTTTTCATTGGCCCTTTTTTGCTGGTCCTCGTCAACGAGGTTTGGGCGAGGCTTGCGAGCATCACGGTATCGTGTCCACCGGGCAACCGTGGGGGGATCGTTAACGAACGCCGATTCCTATTTTCTTTCTCTATACCGGGTGATCTCGGGGTCATTAGCATTTTCACTGTCACCGATAATGGCTTCGTCCAAGGAAAGTTTGTTTGGGTTTGTTTGGGTTTGTTTGATCTAACGGTCATTAACATTTTCACTGCTATCGATAATGGCTTCGTTCAAGGAGTTTGTTGAGCCGAGTTCCACTGTGAGAAATAAGTAATTGAATGGCGATTACGAACTTTAAAATTCTGTTCCTGGTTTCTTATCGTACAAATTACACGAGTGTTTTTAGTTATTTTTTAGTTACTTTTAATTTCTGGTTGTTGATATATTTTTAAGATTATTTTTAGGTTTGGTTTAAGTTATGAATTGTTCTATTTTTACTCAAGTCTTGTGTATATTTATTGAACATTTTTCCGTTTTTTTTGTTTTCGTTATTTTAGTTAATATTGCATTGTTTTTTTGTATTTCTATTATAGTATTATTTAGTTATTATTTTGTTATACTTTATCTTTAATTTGTAAATATTTTTGTCTGATTTTAAATTGAACAGAAGCTTTTTAATGGGGATTAATAAAATCTATCATTATCATCATCACTATTTTAATCATCATCATCATCATCGTTCATTGTCATATCACTTTCTTAAACCCGATTATTACTCAATGATTTTTTTTTTTAATGGAGATGGTGTTGATAATTGGGAGAGCACCCGGTATACGCACTTGCGTGAGTGCAATAAATAAACACCGTAATAACTTGGACAATACGTGGAAAACTGGCAAAAAGTCGTTTCCTCGTAGGTTCAACGGAAGTTCGCTGTAAAAAGTGAAGGTTCAACGCGGTGCGCTGGAGGTCTCGATTGCGTCGCGGTTTATTAAAATTTCTCAATACGCATTGTTCGCGCTTCCACCTTCGCTTCCCCGAAATCATCAGGTTTTTTTTTAATTTTTTTTACGCGAAAGCGACGACGTTAAATGAAAAGGAAAAAAAAAGTGGGATGGAAAAAAGAAGGTGCGGGTTTACGGTCGCTGCTGCGTGGAAAACCCTAGGTAGGAGGAACTCACTATGTGTAGGCTTTGCTACCCAGCCGTTCATCGTGGCGCGACCAAGGCTGGATTTGTTCGTTCCAGCTAAATCCACTAGTTCCCCAGCTCTGAATAACCGTTTTCTTTTTTTTTTTCTCAAAATTCCGAATTATTTGCTTTTCGTAATCTCCGATCTATAGAGGGTGACGAGTAATTCGATTTATCCCTAGAAAGGACTCTTTCTAGCGATCGCTTGAATCAAACTAGACCTCAATAATCAAAAAGCAAAATCGAGTAACTTCACGATTTTTAATTGATTTTTCATTTTGATCTAAATATTTTTTTTTCCCCTATTATTTTTCATTTTTTACCGAGTCGAGAAAATAACCGAATTGAATGGTTGGTTACTGGGGTTTTACGATGTTTTTTTTTTTTCGATTTTTACAAGCTTGTCGAATGACGAGACTTCAAAAAAAATTTCTAAATTCGCTTAATTTCAGAAGTAAAAAAAATAGAAGTCTCTCATTTCGAAGATTATCATAACTTTTAATTTGTCAGTTTTCAAAGTCTCGATTGAACGTTCAAAGCGGAGAATGTTTTTTTTCAAATTGTATATTTTAATTTTAGTCATAAGTTTGAAAATATTTCTTTTTTAGTTTCCTGCTGAGTCTCGGACTGAATCAACAATTTCGAATTTATTTTCAGGCAAGCGAATTTTTACATTTTCTTTTCCTTTTTCTTTTTATTAAAAAAAATATATATATCTGTTCAATTGTAAAAAAATTCTCATAAAATAACATAAATTCTGATAAATTAAAAAAAAATGTCTCATATTAATTTGTTTTAGTTTTATTGTTATGATGAACCCTAAAAATGATGAAATCTTGAACTCTAATGAACCGATCAACTCCGTTAATTACAAATTGCCCCGTAAGTATGTTCAGTAAATATAGATATGATAAAAATTGTCAGTCGTAGATTCGCTTTTCCAAACGTTCTTTAATCCGTTCTAGAACGAATCTGGTTCTCTAACGAGGAAGTTTCTCAAAGTAACGCGAGCCCTAACGCACTCCCGTTTATCCGAAAGCGATTTCGACGAGTGCGAGGTTAACGCAACGATGAAAACGACGGCGAGGACCGGCTACCGCGGTCCTCGAAGTGCAACGTCTTCGAAATGACTCTCTCGAATACAGATGTATGCATACACATATGTAAATGCGTTGACAAGTTTTCCAATTTGCCGGAGCGAAACTCCCTCGCTGGTGAGCGTTTGCATCGCTCAGGTTCACTCTCGCTGCGATATACGAGAAATTTCTATGCAAAACGCCCGCCGGGATTGAACGGAAATTGGGATGGATATGGCTCGTATCACGGAGGTATCATATCGCGGGCCCTTTGCGTCGCCATCGCGGCTTTAATATATTAAAATACGTCTGCCCGAGGCTTTTCTCCCCTCGTTCTTACACATTTTTGTCTTTCGCGTTACTCATATTTTCCGACTAATAAACTTTCGTGCACGAAAAAAATGAAAATTATAACCTCAATCTTTGTTCTTTTTGTCTCTTTGGCTCGATGAAAACAATCGACCATCTGGAATTGGTGGATCAATCTTTGTTTCCTTTTCTCAAAAAATCGCGCATACTCTGTAAACTTTCCGATCCCCTAGGGCAACCTTACGAGCATAACGAACAAGCTTCCGTCCACTTCGAAACTTTAAAACCACTATTCTCTCAAACGGCTGAACCAATCGGTACGAAATTTGTAGTGTGCATTCAAGACGATGGCACCGAGGGCCCACCTATCGCGATTTTGAATAAAAACGTATCATTCCTGACAAATCGCGGTTCAAAACGTTTCGACTATTTGTCTTTCACCCGTATGTCACGTGTTCTTCACACCCTTAACATTGTTGAGTCATTTTTCGTTTAATTATCGTTTTTCTCTTTGTTCTCCTAATTCGTATTATCATACCAAAGATTTTCCGCAAGAATTTGACTTTCACTTTCCCATTTAGAGTTCACGAAATTTTTCAGGGTTAAAAGACCTTTTCCACTCGGGCTGAGAGGACTGTGCAGTAATCCTGGAGAGAGCAACTATATTATACGTTTACTAAAGCCGTATACTTGGATAATAATATCATATACGTGGTGTATGTGGTATTATTAACCATACAATGTAATCGTCCTCCCAGGGATTTCTCTCTGTGTATTCAGCGGTATGTAGGGACCATCAATTTAGTCAGTATTACGAGAGCCAGGACCATCAATTTATTCAGTGCCAGGTGTATTAGAACCATCCAGTTGTTGAGCATTACAATTACATTGGATCATTTTCAGATCAATTTTTGTCCATCCTCGACCCTCGTATTCTTTCATTTTCAATTGTTTCAACAACGACTCTAATTAAAGTTTCGTTTGTTCTTTAAATGGTCATTTTATTCGTGAGGGTTTTTCGATAATCGGTCCTAAAATTTATCAGTAACATTTCCCTGAGCTTACCCCGATACAAAAACAAAAAAGAACGCTTTTGATAAGGGATACTTTGACGATCGGGTAAGCTTCCACAAATAAAGTGTCGTTTCATAAATCAAGCAATGGGCATTGTTTGCCCCTGTCTGTGGCGTCCCCCGTTGAGCCCTTCGTCATTTTCACCCGGGGAAAAATCCTCCGTATCCTCTGGTAACGGGGCGGAACCGGAGCTTTCGGAGATAGAAGCTATACCGGAAGTGAGGTCTGAGAAAGAAACGTTTAAAAAAAAGGAGAAATAAAAAGAACAAAGGAAAAATGCTCGCGAACTCGGTTTAATCCTCGGCCCTTCTACAGCGTCGTAAATTTATTCCAATCCTAACACACACTCGCACACACATTTATATGAATGTAATTTTTATCGTGTATTTCGCGTAAGGTCACGACGAGCCCTTTGACTCCCCCCCAGCCCTTTCCCCCTCTTTCTCTCTGATTGTGAAACTCCCTCTCATGTTGACAAAAAGGTAAAAAGTCGCGCAAGCTTAACGTTATCCCGCTCACGTTCGTCCGCAGCTTTTTCTCACCCCCCTCCCCCCCGACCCCTATCCAACCTTCGCCCTTAAACTCTTGTCTACTCCGAACCTTCCTTTTTCTTTTTTCATTTTATTCTTTTATTTCTACCATCCCCAATCCTCCCCGTCATTTCCAATATCCCAGTGAATAAATTCACGGGCCTCGGATATTTCGAGAGCTGCGCTCGTGTCTTCGCTCTGTACGTCTTTTTTCGGTTGACATTTTTTGCTTTTGTTTTTTTCTTTCTTTTGTTTATCTTTTTTGCGAACCGCACGTGCCTGGTGCACGAATTGACGGACCGAGAAAGAATTGGTATACATTGGTCGTTGTACCTCGCGGAGTTGGAGCGACCGGAAATGACACCCGCCAAAGTTAGGCGTGCGATATTGTCTTTGTGATTTTTGGAACGGAACGCGAATTTATGGTCCGCGGCGGGTCTTTAAATGCAACAAAGACGAGAACGAGCAAAACGTATTTGGTCTTTCTTTTTTTTTTTTTCGATTCTACTTTCCTTCACGTTTGAAAATTGACGTCTTGCGGGGATCTCGGTTCAATGATAATTGATGGTGAAAAATAGTTGTTTGTTTTTTACAACACATGACAGGAAATATGAGTTTTTTATTTATATGAATCGGTGTATGAAAAAAATGTAACATTATTCGCTCATTAATAATTATAATGATTATCACAATTACTTTTCTGCTCGTTTTGATAATTATCCATTATTGCCGGTTATTGTCGATTATTCAAGATAATTACGATATTTCATAATTCTAATTATATTATAAAATTCATCATACAGTAATCGTCGTAATTATGATTGTATTGTAATATCAAATAATAATTATAGTTATTCTAATTATTATTTTATAATATAATTATTTCACAAAAAAATATTATATTTTAAATAATTATAATTACAGTAATAATTATAATTATATTTGATTAAAACATGCGATTCTTATTTTCTCTTACCCTTTTATTGCAACTGTATATTCATTGTTTTGCCAAATTGGGTTAAGTCGACTCAAGAAAAAGGGTGAAAGTGATCGAAATCTTGAAAGAAAGTGACACAGATTTTATTGGCAAGCCTAGTACGAAAAAGTTGAAAAGTATAGATTGGAGTATCCAAAAATCAAATGCAAACATTTTTATGTAACGAGATTTGCGTTCGAAGGACGATATGTGTATATGGATGTTCAAATTCTCGAGGATGACTGAATACCCCGATTCCCTTCTCCCCCCCTCGCCTTTTTACGTCGTTCCCTCTCTAACGGCAATACACTTCCGCTCGCACAGCAAACGGAAAAGTATCTTAAAATTCCCCAGGGCTTTTATTGCGACGGTGTACAACCGACGCCGCGAGCTTCTTATTTACCTTCTATTCGAGAATTCGATATACCCGGTGGTCCCGTAACAACGAACATCGTCTAAAACTCGAAAAGTAAAAATGTAGAAAAAAACAGAGGTCCAACGTAAGTGGGCAATTATCAGCAGGTGTGACTGTACAGCGAACGATGACGACGATTTTTTTTAAGGTCCAATTGCTTGCAAGATAGAAAAATCAATTTTTCTTTTTTTTCTAGTGGCATTTTTTTTATTTTTATTTTTCTTCTGTCAAACGAAACAAAATTAAGATTCAAAAAAATGAAGAGATAATTTTTTTGGATGTCGATGCTTTGAAGATACGTGGATCAATTTTGTAGCTTTTTCCAACTTTCGTTTTCAAACTTTTTCAACTTTCCTTTGTTTTTTTTTTTCAAGGAGGACATGTTGAAGTTTTAATTTTTTTTCTCTTAGACAAAAAAAATTAATGAAATTCGAAGAAAATTAATGAAACGAAGATTTTTTTCAAGGTCAAGTTCTTTTCTGGATACAAGGATCAATTTTGTTTTTTTTTTTTCATGTGAAAATTTTTAAACGAAAAGTTGGAAATGTTTGTTGACTACCCGGTATATATTCGCTCGGAGATCCTCGCAATTTCGTGCCTCCCCTCTCGTTAATGAATATTTATGCCCGTTTCGCGCGGGCTTCAGTCTCTCCGAGCACATCAGTATACACGAAGAAGGAAAATTGCGATCGATGAGGACAACTGGCGGACAAGGCTTTTCATTTTTCTCTCTTTTTTCCCCGGTACTTCCGGAATGGGCTCCTGATCCCTAGGGAAAACCTCATCGAGGTGCGATACGGGAAAACGACTTTTCTGAGACAAGATTGTTTCGAAATGGGGGTGTATCAGACGGGATTGGTCACACCTAAAACAAAAACGCCGAGGGAAAGAGTTTTTGTCTCCCGATTCGTTTTTTGTAATAATATTTCATACATTTTTTGTATCAATATTATTTAAATAATTATATTAATGATATTATAATTTCTCTTTTATGTATTTATCGGTTCGTCGATTAAAATATTTATCGTTCATTTTTACAATAATTTTACTTAAAAACATGTAATTGTATTTATCGTATTATAATTGAATATTAATAAACTTGAAAATCTTTTTTTATTGAAGTGCTCCACGTCACTTCAATATTTTAGGTAACTTCATCAATCCAACATCAATGGCAATTTTTTATTGCTCTCTATATCGTTTTCGTTTTATTGCTGATAAAATTGAATAAGTTATTATTCAAGCTATTATTATCAATAGTAATTTTTCAAATTGTATAAGTACTTCGTTTGAAATGTTCCATAACGATATTTCAATCGTTTAATCAATCGATCTTTGGATTATTTGTCAATGATTTTATTATACTTTTTAATTTTATTATTCATACTTTACCATACTAGCAGATTAATCAATTGGTCTTGGAAGTTATTAATTTTTGTATCAAATAATCATCAATTGATATGTTCAGTTATTGAATAATTATTTTTAGTGGTAATTTAATTAATATTTAATGAATAATTCGCTACAAATGTAATTTATATTTAAACCATTAAATTACTAGTTATTCGCAAGTAAATTAAAAACTTAGAAAACGTTTAATTAATATATATATATTAATAATCAAACCTCAAAAATCTTTTAACATTTTTCTCAATTTAAGTGTTTTGAAGCCTTGCTCCAAGAGTTTTTCTTTTCGAAATAAATTAATTTATGACAAAACGCATCGGGAGAAAAAAATCGGTGCAGTCCACGCTTGAAACTTCGAGACGGTAATATTTTTTTTTTGTGGCACTTGCGATTCTTTACGAGTGAGAAACTTTGCGGCAGGCGTCCTTCCAAATGCTTATGATTGAATGGAATAAATTGGGAAAGAAACTAGCGCGGAACGTACGGAAGAAGCAAAAACCTGACATTGCTGGAATACAAAAGCCGAGAAATTATTCAGGGAATTTTGAAGAGGCTCCTGCCAGCCTCTCGTAGCCTTTTCCCCTGTCGAACTATTTTCCCATATTTAAATGTGTATAAACAAAAGGTCGACGCGAATTAATATTCCGAAAGGATATAGGCGCGGTTGGAGAAACGGACTCGGACTTTCTTCTCGGAAGATCCGCGCCCTTCGAAATTACCAATTCTTATTTATACCCCTAGTGACTTCGGGGACAAGTCACTAGGGGTATAAATATTTAATAAATTAAATAAATTAATAAAATGAATTTTATTAAGTTTATTAAATCAATAAATTTAATAAACTTAATGAAATTAAATTCACTATTCAATTAAAAAGGATTTTTGGATATTTTCTTTGCAAAAATAAATATACAATAATGAATATAAAAAAAAGAATGCTGAGAAAAAAAAATTTGTTGGATTCCGAGGATGCAGACGTCAACGTCGTTCGTTATCATCTCACTTACATCCACGGTAATTTCGCGAGCGTGCAACGTTTGCTCACAAAGTAATCCTAAAAAATTGCAAAGCGGCGATCCTCTCGTCGTTTCTCTCTCTGCTGGTCGAGGAGCGGAAAAACTCTCGGAGTTTCGAGTTGTACCTACGAGGACCCGTTCGTACGTACACCGCCTAACGGAAGATTGCGTGGGGGAAGATCCCGTGGTGTTTTTTGCGGTCGTATTACCGCCGTGAAATGTGCGCACCACCGACGCTTTTCACCGCACGAACCGACCCTCTCACGATTCCCCCTAAGAGGAAACGGAATCAGCCATTAGTATATTAAACGTCGCGAGAGGGCCAGCCAACGGGATCAGTACAGAGACTCGAGGTGTGGTTTTGCCCTTTCGCTGTTTCGACGAAAATGGGAACTGGGGCGGAATGCTAGCAACCCTGTCTCACGAGGGGACCCTAAACGAGACCTTCCTGTCTTCGAAGTATCCCTTCCTCTCTTCTATCTCTTTTTATCATCGCAAGAAATTCTTTCCTCCCTCAAATGTTTCGAGTTACGTCAGCTCGAGTTAAAATTAATTTTTCTTATTGAAAATTAGGTTTACTTGTGATTCTGTTTATTTAAAAAATGGCGGATGAAAATTGATGTTTTGTCAAATAATTATTAAAAAAAAGTTATCGAACGATCATTAATTTATTATTTAACGAAGATCAATGAATGTAAAGATCAACGTGGATCTCCGATCTCCAGCTCGCGGCTCTTTCGACCCGCACAAATACGAGTAATTACCATCGTCGAGAGAATTTTTTCCCGTTCATCTCGCTGCTGCTCTCTAACGACGCGAACTTTGCCGTCATCTAATTACGATCCGCACAAGAGACGGGCAATCGGAGGAGACGTTGAGGCGAACGGCGAGGGGCAGGGGAAAGAAGTGTGGGAGGCCAACTCCAGAGTCATGCGTCGCAGTGTCATCAGCCACGTTTTTACTCGCGGAGGCGCCACACTCCGAGCGTACCAATTAGCCGCAGGCGTCCGGACTCCGGCCTCGAGTTTGCCGGACGTTTATCCACCAACCTTCCGGCTTCAACTTTTCTAGGTTACGTAAAAGAAAACAAACAAAAAAAATACGTCTACCAACGGATTTATAGATTTACGGAATGTCCTCGACGTCAAAAGTCCCAACAATTCCTCTTTCAAAACGTTTATCTGTCTGTTTGTGCGAACGCTCTTAAAAACCACCCCAAAAGGATCTATGAACGTTCCAGACGCTTCCCGTGCGAGCAACGAGCGTTTAAAAAATGTTTCTTCCCCTCCTCCCCCAACCGGCCAATCCTTGTGTTCGCAATCGCAACCTCGTAAAGTTGGAGGCACTTCAATTTTCCTAATGCACCGGCCCCCAAACCGGACTCGCGTACTTGCCCGTGCTGGCAGTCTCGTTATTGCGATACGCCTGCCTTCCGGTCTGTGCACGTAACATTGGTGAACTCCAAAGAACACTGGTGTACACGAACGAGGCTTGGCCAATGAAAAGAAACCCGCGGAAATTCAATCGAGAAAACTCGTACAACTGGATTCGCGCACGCGATCTCTTCATTTTTCAATTCTTCCCTCAACAATACATACAATCCTTTTCATTATGGCTTCAAGCTCGTATCGTTGCAATCCAATGAAAATTTTTTTTAAATTTTTATTCCCTTATTTCCATTATTTTGCGAAGTATGTTTTTTTTTCAGATTTAAATGATAGATTATCGGAATACAGATTCGAATAATTATTTGAGGTATCTTGTTTACGATATCGGTAAAAAAAAAATAAAGAAATTGAAAAATAATTATTTTCGTTGCGTCGCAACGTTGCGAACTTTTCGAGTCACGATTCTCCGGAAAATGAGTTTAGGATGTTTTTCTTTTTTTTTTTGTATTACATACAATCTAATTTTCAGAAAAGTCAGTTATTTTATATTTTGAAATAATATTTTGCTTGCAATACCAAACGAACTCGAAGACATTGCGAATTAATTTTGTTTTCTTTCGGTCTTTTGTTTCGGTTGTTCCCCAAGGTCACCCTGTATATATTTCATCATTTAAAAAATCCATTTGCATGTGTTGGAAATGCGTTCGAGTTCGAGATTCGTATAAATTACAAAACGATCGTTGAGCTTGTTTTAATTTTCTTATTTTTGGAAGTCCGTCGAAAACGATCCGGGTTATGTGTGGATTTGTGTGTACGCATGGGGGTACCAGTATTGACAGATTAAACGCCACGCGTATCCGCGTACCATTTAATCTGCAGTTAAACGGCACGTGTTGATTCAACTCTGTACATTTACTCGGATCATGCCTGCTATAAAACTTTGATGTGGCAAACGATCGGAGACGAATAGAGACGTACACGCGCGCGCACGAGGACGCGGATCTTGTTGCACTTCGGCTTCGTCGGCCGCTCGATGATGGAGTTCCCGAACTGCCGTTCGTTTGTTTACACTCACTTGAACCTGTTCATTCATTTATTTAAATCGATGTATTCATATTTATCGCACGTTTCGATCTATTTTTTAAATTATCTTATGTTTCAATTCCAAGACTTTCGTAATACAGATTTTAATGTCTCGATTTTTAGATCTTAGATCTCAATATTGTCAAATTGTAAATTTAGAAATTGTTTAATTTTCAGAATACTATTTTTCGATTTAGATTTTTTTAGTTCGGTTTTTCGATTCCAGATTTCAATATTTTCGGATTTAAGTTTTTTTTTGTTTATTATAAACCATTTATTTAGATTTATGGATTCAGTTCTAGATTTTTAGATATAATCTCTTTATTTCGTATTTTAGTTTCTAAACTTCAAGATTTTTTTTTATTTCGATTTTCCTACTCAGATTTCGAAGTTTTTATGTCGGCTTTTCGATTCTAGGCTTCAAGATATCTTTATTTTAGATTTTCCTTTTTAGATTCAAACTTTCAGTTTTACATTTTTTTTATTAAAAATCTATTATATATATTTTTTAAATTTGAATTCCGATTTTTGGATTTACATGTTTCGTTTAGACTTTTAGATGTACGATTTTCGATTAAAATTTTCAGATATCCATTTTCCGACACAAATGTTCGTGTTTTTTATTTCTATCGAACGAAAATTGATTAGAGAGAGAGAGAGAGAGAGGGAGAGAGACCTCGTCGCCGTAATCTGCGCGCAAGCGCACTGCTGCGATGAGTATAACGCACGGCGTATTTCGCGAATGCGCGGGCACGTAGCTAAATAATACGCATACTCGCGTATTACAGAAACGATGAAGACATCTCGCGCGGGTAACACAAGACGGGGACGAGGAGAGCGACACGCTCTGGATAAAGTTTCCGGGTTGTGACCACGCTCGTGACAAGTTGCAACTAAACACCGCCCGTTAATGCGCCACTGTCGTCATTGGGGTGCGGGGGGAGGGGGGAGGGGAACTCCGACCCGAGCTGAGGAGCGAGGACACGCGTGTCCTCGGAACACGAGGCGCGTGGCATTCTCATGTCAAACGAGATCATCTCTTTTCCATCTCTTTTTTTCGTCCTTCGTCTTCCATTTGTTTTCTTTTCAAATATCTGATTACACTTTTGTTCTATTTTTCGAAATGTAAAAAAATCATCTTTAAAAATGTATATAATAATTTTGTAATTATATAATTAAAAAATATTATATAGTTAAAAATTATATAATAATTTTTTAATGACTGAAGGTTACAAAGAAGGTCAAGCCAACATTGTTATTTTTTTTTTTCGCTTCAATAAAACTAATTTCAGCGGCCTACTATTTAACCCCTATTTAAATCTCGTTTAATTCAAATAATCCAAAATTTGACTTTTATACGACCTTGACGATCATACCCGACATCATAATTCGCATTGCTATATTTTCTCCCTCTTGAAAAAAAACTATTCGGCTGTACGCTTTTTGGATCCAGAATTCGCGAAATCAAAATCTAAATGACAAAGTCGACTCGCGTATGACCTTGACGATCGTACCCAAGGTCAAATCTTCATAGGTATCTTTTCTCTCTTGAGACAAAACGAGATTGGACCACCCGATATATCTGATCTGTAAATTTCTTTAATCAAACAAAAATATCCAACGGTCACCTTCATACAACCTTGACGATTCTACCCGGCGTCAAATCTGCGTTGGGATTTTTTTCCTATTCAGACGAAATGACTTTGGGCCGCTTAATATTTAGTCTAAAAATTCATTGAATCAAGTGAAAATGGAAAGTTAAAATTCATATGACATTGATGATGGTACCAAAGTTCGGCTGCCTTTAAATTCGACTTTAAATGAATTTCATGAAAAAAAAAAAATGCACGTTGACCTTTTTACGACCTTGACGATTGTACCAAAGTTGGGCTGTCTTTAAATTGAACTTTAAATTCATTTAAAGAAGAAAAAAACCACGTTGGCCATCTTACGACCTTGACGATTGTATCAAAGTTGGTACCAAAGTATAAGTCTTTAAATTATACTTCAAATTAATTTAATAAAAAATAAAATTGACGTTGACCTTCTAACGACCTTGACGATTGTACCTGCGGTAAATTCAACGTTCCTACTATTTCACCCTGCTAAAAAGGTACAAATTTCGATCGTAACATTCAGGACACCCGTTATATCCGGCGAAAACATTCAAAAAAAGTAGGAGTCGAAGAAACGTTGAATTTTGGAGGGTCTCGGTACTCGAGAGGCGAGACGCGAGCGGATCTTTGAAGATCGTGATTTCGTCGAGTCTCGTACGAGGTGAATCGGGGGTCGAATGGAATTTCGGAGCTTAAGAGAGCGCTGCAGCTGTGGGGCGAAGGGGGGTGGCTTGCGCGCCAGAAATTTGGCTTCGGGAACCCTCACTCGAGATCTCGTTTTTACTTCTCTCTCGGTGCACTTGAACCTCTCACGGTGAAACGCCCCCCCCCCCCCCCCCTCCCGCTCTCGCTGCGACCAATTTTCCATGGAGCACGTAACAGGGTCGCGTCTATTTAGACGCGAGCGCCCTAACTCCGCGGATCCGGGTCACAACCGCCGCTGAAACAATCGCACGGAAAATGACGAAAATTCAGCTTTTACCGCAAAACAAAATGGAAGCCAGTTGGACTACTTATTTTTGATGAAATTTTAAAATTCTGTTTTCTTTTTTTGGTTAGTTTTGGGAGGGGGCAAATTTGTTTGGGTTTGTTTGTGGATGAGCGGCAATAAAGATTGAAGGAAGTTCGAACTCTTTGTTTTGATGGAGTTTTCGAATTCTGAAAATTTCGAATTATGGAATAACGTTGAATATTCGAGAGCAACGATTCTTTCGAATTTCTTCTTTTTCGTCATTACGCAAAGACTTTTTTGCAACTCGTGGATTTATCGAGCCAAGTCACTTCGTTTTTCCAAAATTAGGTGAAAATAAAATTGAGGAATTTGGAAGAATTAGATTACCATTGTTTTCCAGCGATGAGAACTTCAATCTCATTGGAGAAAACTAGAATCCTTCGGATTTCGTATTTCTCCCTAAAATCGATTTTTTTATTCAGAGTTTCTGTTGAATGAGTCGATTATAAAAAATGTACTATCCACCATAAAAATTCAAACATTTCTGCTCGATAAAAAGAATTTAAAAAATAATTGTGTAAAAAAGAATCCTACGTCGTAAACCACCGAAAATTTCAACTATCATTTCCGAAAAAATTTCATTTTTGATTCCGATTGGAGAATTCGCGGAATTTCTATCCGCGAATTCTCCAATCGTCGTTCGTTACGTTTACAGAGTTTTTTTACAATTTATATATTTAAAAAAACACACACACACATTCTCAACCATAAAAAATAAAGTAACAAATCCGATGTTCAATAAAGCGACAAAAAAAAAGAAAAAAATTCAATAAAAAGCGAGTCCAAGGGTAATCCGAAATTCGGGATGAAAAATTGTTTGGATATTTTTCGTAGTCCTGGAAAACGCTCGTACTCGATATCACGTATACGCGCACGAACATCCGGAGCATTTGCCTCCCGTCACGCGATTTGAATGTCAATTCAATCGATGACCTCTTGGATGCCGAGGGAAGGGTTTAAGGGGGTTTTAAGGGTGTAGAGAGGGGGGCGAGGGACCTAACCCTCTCTGATGTTACACGCACGCGTGCATATGGTTTTTTTTTTTCACTATCGAGATTTTCATAAATCGTCATGGCTCTCATCGATGTAGCAGTCGGAGGAGCGAAGGGGGGAGGGGGTGTGTCGCATTCAGGAGCCCGGGAAAGTTTGGACCAGCGTGCACTGGCGGATGCAAGGACTGGCATTTTTGTCATGCATGTCAAATTCTCGAGAATCCTTTCGCTCCGAGTCTCAGCCTGGTTTTCTCCCACCCTCCTGGCTCTTGGCCCTTTACGTCACAAAAAGCTGACAAGAGGCTCCCGGGCTTTTTGGAATTGCGCATGCATGCGAATACTTCAACGTTTGTAGCGCTTACGTGTGTGCACTTTTATCGCGTTGGATAAGATCGAGCGTGGAGTGTCCGGAGTTTCCATTTCTCTCGTGTCGAATAGTTTTGCATCTTGTTATTAAACATTTTTTATTATTATTATTTTTTTTGTTAATATCACTCCTAATAAAAAAAAAAAAAAAATTAATAGGAAAATACTCGGAACGAAAAACCACGTGAATCCCCCAATCCGGCACACCTTAAAACCTGAATCCATTAGCTCGACCGAGGAATCTATCGACGTCCCGTCATCCGATATAGAGAATATCAAGATCGAATCTTATCAGCATTGAAGGACCTCTGCGTTCCCGATCCGTCCAAGTTGACGAAATAATAAAGAAATTTGAAAAAGAACGGGCGAAGAGACATCGGGGTGGCAACTAGCTCTGCGGAGGGGATCAATTCTTTCCTATCAACCCCCCCCCCCTCCCCTACCGCCGTCTGTGCTATTACAACCTACCGGTCGCGAGTTATTTCGGCGCGTCGATGTGACATGCTGAGACTCAGCTGGTCCTCTCTCTCTCTCCCTCTCTCTCTCCTCACGACGTATTTTCACAGTCGGTTGGAAATAGTCGTTCTAATATCGCTGCCGGGAATACACACCGAGAGGTGACGGGATCGAGTCTTTTCACGCCTCGGGACCGATCGGTACGATTCAAACGTGCGAAAATAACCGTCGCGATATCGGTACGCCGATCGGGATCGGTATAAATCGGCATTTCAAGGTCAACCATGGTTCAACCGTTGCTCAACAGTTTTGGTTGTTTTCGGTGAAGTTGACGCGTGAGCTGAACGATACATTGGAATCCCGGTCGTCGTTTTTCGGTTGTTTGGGTTTGGGTCCTCGAAAAATTCGATCGATGAAAAGTGCCGATTAAAAGTGATTGAAGAAAGAAAGAGAAAAGAAAGAGAAAAAAAAAGAACATCGCAGGTTCGGAATTAGGGCGATCGGGATCGAGTGCGTTGACGGTTGACGCGTGCACTCGAAATTATATGCACAATAATTGCCGTGGCGTTGCGACGAGTTCCGGTCGGAAGAGCCACGGGAATTCACCCCGTTTCCTCCTCGAATGTACTCGAGCCCCTCCCGTAATTGTAATCCGACTATCCGTGTACATGTACCTTGTAATAATTATCGTAATAATGACGATAAGCTTAATAAACTTTCTAGTTTACAAATAAAAACACATTTAAATAATACACCTAATGGACAAATATCAAAATAATATAATGAGTTATATAAAAGTAATATAATAATAAATTATAATAAATTTAACGCGGATAAATAATTATAACACGTTTCAAATTCGAATACACTACACTATGATCCAGGGAAAAAAATTACCTCGAATATTGCCAAGTGAAATCGTTGTAAAATATATAATTTAATATAATCTAAATCTAATTATATAACTCAATCCAATATTAAATCTAATTATATCAATTTTCAAAACCCAAACCAAGCTAAGCAAAAAGTTTTCCATTATATTTCGTAATAATAATGACAACAACAGTGATAATGAAACCATTGATGATGACGATAATATTACTAAAAAAATATTCGACAATAATAATAAATAATTGAAAAAAAAAAAAAAAAAAAAAAAAAAAAAACAATATTAAAA